>JASCZW010014896.1:0-21839 GCA_034211315.2 Aedes japonicus
TGCGCGGGAGATTTTTTTTCGTATCTCGGCCTCTTTTTCTATCCAGCCACCCACCCACAAGCAATCTCCATCGCGACGAGCGAACAGTAGTGAGATTCTCGATGGTGGTTGGGCGATGGTGCTTCTTCTGATTGCACACGGCGACGCAGGAACACAACCCTGACTCCAGCACACAGAGCACTCCACCGCACCGAGTGCGATAAGCCATGCAAGAGAGGAGAAGTGAAAATTGCAAAAATCAACGACTCAAGTTGGGAAAAATGAGCTGAAAAATTAATGCCTAGATTTTCCAATTAAAACGCGGACATTACACTCATACGCGTCCCGGCCTGGGCGATCCCGTGATGGTGTACGTCCTGGCCAGAGTTCTGGAGTGTCGATCCCGATGGCCGTTGGTCGGCTTCGACGAGTGAGCGTTTGTTCGCCTCGCGAGGAAAGTGTGTGTATGTTATGACTCGCCTTTTTGGCGAAGCTGACGTTGTACCTCATTCAGTCATTCCGATCTTCTTGCCCACTCCGGCCGGGGTACAGCTTCGGGGAGAAACGATGGCCACCAGCGACATACGCGAACGACCATTTGGCGCAAGGATTGTGATGGAAGGTTATATTGAGTTTTGCAATTTTGGACCATTCAAATGATTTTTATGGCCGATGGGTGGTTGGGGAGGATGAGTTCGAGCGGTTTAATTGTTAGCTGTACGGAATAGACTTTTTTCGGCGGCTCTAGACTCCATTGAAAACGGAGTTTGGATGCTAACTTGGAAATTTTTATTAGCGATGCTCATAACATGAATATTTAGAAACATTTATTTGCCAATATGGAGGGAATATAATGGTAATTAGAATTTTCATTTGAATGGGTTGACGATTGCTGACAATTTGCTTTTCATATAAGGGTTTCAAATTTGTGATATGTAAGATCGAAATTGCATTTTAAATTCAGGAACACGGCAAGTTATATCAAATCCCAAAGTACATCACATCAACTAGGTTGAAAATAAAGTGTGAACTTCAACATAAGGCAAGGAAAACCTTGTTGGTCGAACAGTTATCCAACACAAAATTCTCGAGTACTTTTTTCAAACGGACGTATCTGATTTTGTAAACAAAGAGGAGAAGTAAGATTCAAACGTAAATTTCTCAAAACTCTCAGCACCCTCACGGTAAGTAGCGTGACCATCATATTAGGGAAATGTTATTCCTTGTGTTCGTGGCTTTACGTTGATTACAAAAAATCATATACGTCTGTTTGAAAAAGTACTCGAGAATTGATGGAATCAAGTGCTTTGATGAAAATTTCCATATTATGACAGCCTCATTTCCGTTTTCTCTTCTGGATACATACCTTAAGCCCGTTTTCATAATTGCCACTTTGAGAAGTTCTTCATGGTTATTCAGAAATATTCACACCGAGATCCAGTTGAACATAGATATTGGCACAAACGATTATTAAAACCCGTTGATAAATGTAAGAAAACAACAGATGACAAGTCAGTGGTTTGCTGCGATCAGAAAAATGTTTGTTCATTTCAAATTGCAAATTCAGAAAGCGTAGTTGGTTTCTTTTCATTCAGGTGGTCTTCATTTTAATTTCTCGCAGAGCAGCCAGGTCTGACGAGGTACAGTCAATGACCGAATAGAATGGAGAAAAATTCCTGTTTACAGCAGAGGGCCTCGCCGGCCATGCGTCTGACCGGAAGCGTGGGCACCTTTCATGCTCATTTGAGTATGTGGAGGGGCGGAGTTTTATCGGCAAATATTTTTGACCTCAAACGGAGAGGCATGTTGGGTAAAAGCGTAAGTGTATCCTCATATGCGAATGAAGACTCCATGCACAACTGTTGATACACTAACGCTTCTTATGTACCGTAGCTATCAGAGCATGTACCTAATCCTAAAAATACAGATGCGCAAATGATCATCTAAAAGGTTCCGAAGAGTTTAAATAAATTATAGTGATTTGCAAAGCTTTGGATGATCCAAGTTACAAACTCAGTCAATTTAATGTAAAATCAGGTATTTCTAGATGCATCTAAACAAAGCGCCTAATAAGACATAATATTTATTCCACTTCCAAATTTACCTGAACCAATAGCTAATCACTTAATTCGACATGAAATGACGTAAATGCCAGACACAACACTTACTTTAAAAGATTTTCAATATTTTCATAAACCAATCCGAAAGTCCACGAGAGATTGCACCTATCGCCAACTTAGAGACATGCATATTGGGCTACAAAATATCGATAAAAATAAAATATTTTCAGACTATTAAATGTTGAAAATTGCAAATGTTAACTGTTTCAATAATACAATAACAATTCAGCCGTGAACTGGAAAGCAATTTCAGCACAAAACAAAAGAGTTTGAAACCAGATAGAAAACTTAATAAGTGGTTGTGAGGTTGCTGAATTTAGTTGTTGTTAGAATGATCGATGAAATTGTTTAAACATCTAAGTGCAGAGTCATTTTTTCCTGTAGATGTCTGAATGAAAACAAAAATACTT
The DNA here is from genome assembly GCA_034211315.2 of Aedes japonicus. Lineage (NCBI taxonomy): Eukaryota > Metazoa > Arthropoda > Insecta > Diptera > Culicidae > Aedes > Aedes japonicus. Next base: position 2,510 of record JASCZW010014896.1, read on the forward strand.
TTCTTGAAAAGGGGTTAGTGAAAGGTTACAGCTAGATATTCGTCTTCAAATTTGACAATTTCCAAAAAAAATGCCAACAATAAATTCGTCGTTAAATTTGACAATTGCCAGGCTGGTTCCAGAATAGTTTTGCGAAGAAATTATACATAATTACTTCCACGATGGTTCAGTTTCAGGTTTGTTTTTGGTTAGTCCCCATTGAAATTTCTAAGCATTCGGGGATGCTTCCAAAGTAGTTCGGCAATGCATTCTGAATAGTTTAGGGATGCCTTCTTGAATTGTTCTGAAACTATCCCAGAGTAGTCTCGAAATGCTTCGAGGATTGTTTCGGAAAATAAAATGAAATTTTAAAAGATGTTTAAACACGTTCTGGATGGATTCCAGAATAATCCTGAGGGTTTTCTAGTATTTTACCTAGGATGCTTCTTCTATTGTTCTGGGATGCTTCCCAAAATATTATAGAATACCAGAACAAAATCGTTCAGAATACTCCCACCGTGACTTATACATGCTTCAAGAATTGTTTGAGCATTAATAGTTTTGGGGCTGCTTCCAGAGTACTTTGGGAGGCTTAGAGTATTGTCTCGAATACATGTAGACTCTTCTGGTGATTTTTCAGTTTCTCAAAACAATCGGGAGAATGTTCGAGCAGAGTTCCAGACAATATAGGAAACTTAATAAGTTGGATGTTGATTTTGAAGAAGATGTTCACTCATCACCACAGAGGCAGAGTGACAGTAATGTTTGCTAGAGTTCGAAGAGAAAGTGCCGAAAGTTCCGTCCGTGGCGTTGGTTTAAACCTCCAATAGAAGTATTGAAAATTGAGCGAAAGGGCATGGTAAAGTAGTATTCGAACTTCATGACGTTACCTTTGCCTAACATCCCACTGCGGGTGAAGCTGGCGGGCACGGATGAATCCGCCACTTCAACAGGCAAAAGTAACATGTTGATCGAAAATTATGTACCACTGATAACTTTGTGATAGGCTTCTAGCGGTAGTTTGTATTCACTCTGTTTGATGCGCACATGGGAGAGGAACTCTCCTTTTGGGTTTGTTTGATTCGAAACGTCTGGATTACTTGCTTTTTCGTTGTGATGAGCGAATATTTCCTTCTACATCATAATCGTTACTCCGCGCACGGAGAATACAAAACATAACAATTAGAGTAAGTTGATGTTGCTAATATTGATAGCTGTTATTTTGGTCGGTTAAACGGTTTGGATATCAAAATTGAAAGGAAAATCTGATCCTGCTATCAGTGATAGCAAATTTGAAAGTCAATTTGTTTAACATATTATATTTCAAAAGATTAAAAAAATATCCAATGAAAACAAGACTACTTATTTCCAAGAAAAGCTTGGATTTGACTTAATTCGGTATCAAATTCATCAGGTGACAACAAGCGCCAAAATTTTTCTGGGATGCTTTGGAGGAGGTTTTTAAATGATTGCATAATTTCCCGAGAATGTTTTTAGAATTGTTTCAAGATGCTTCTAAGATTAATGTAGATTACTTCCATGTGAGTTCTGGTATGCAGCATAGTTCTGGTATGCACCATAGTTCCGAAGTGTTTCCCAAATTATTTTGGAATGCTCCTTTTTTTAATTATGAGTGCAAATTGTTGTTGGTTATTCATAAGTAATCCTACAATGCATTCAAAAACGTTCTGGAATGATTCCGGGAACTGTTCTGGAACAGTTCGCTTGAGCAGAAAAGGATTATTGTTGTTCCAAGATTCTTCTCGGAATAAAACTTCTGATGCTTTGAAGAAATTTATCATTTTTTTTTATTCTGGAGTGTTACCAGAATAATTTTGATATGCAATAATCAATAATAATTTTGATTGCTTCCATGACAGTTCGATAATGGAATTTTCCTAGTGTTCCAAGTATAAAATTGTTGCTATCATTTGTGTTTCAAGTTTTCTGAAATGATGCCTGAAATTTTTTTGGATGCTAACAGAGTAAATCTGGAATGTTTCCACTACTGTTCTGGAATGCTCGCATAATTGTTTAAGGGTGCCTTCAGAATAAATTTGGACACTTTCACATTAACCGAGATGTGCATCAATGATTGTTCGGGAAGCAATAGTTTGGGATTGCTTTCAGGATGATTTCAGGATGCTTCCAGAATTGCCATAGATTATATCCAGCGATTTTCGGTGATACTAACTGGGAAATTAAAATCGTCCAATCATGTTCAAGAAACTTCCAGAATTTTTGGATGTTTTCAGAGCTGTTCCCAGTACTGTTCTGGGATGCTTCCTGATATTGTCTGAATGTTTTGAGAAACACTACACCCTTTGATATAGAAAATCTATATACCAAATAATGTATTAACATGGATTCCCGCACATACTCCAACAGCTTCAACAGCTTTGAAATTCTTTCAAGACAGTTAATGGATGTTTTCATAAATGTTTTGGAATGCTAACCAAATAGTGCTAGAATGAAATTCTGAAATAGTTATGGTGTTCTAGACTTAGACTGACCAACCAGACTGAATAGTTTCAGAGTAACTGGTGCAATTTGAGAAGAAAGATTAGAAATTCTATTTAATCTAACTACCTTTATTGCTTATCTTGACAGATACGCATATTTCTTCTAGAATGTGCAAATGCGTGTACTAACACTCGACTGGACACGACACTGAAGAAGTCTGCAATTTGTATGGAATATTGCGCGAATGGTCACGATCAGCAATAAAGTTATAATAGAATTAAATGGAAATTATTAATCTTTCTTCTTATTTTCTAGTTGCAGGTATTCCACCAACTAGCTCACACTTTACAGGATTCTGCAATAGAAATTTAGATTCGCTCCCATGATTGTACTGAAATACTTCCAGGATTGTGCAAAGAAGATACCTGAGTTATTTTGTATGAAGAACGGTTCTGGAATGTTGTTATTATACTTCTGTGGTTCTTCCAAAGTACTTTGGAATCACCCAGGAACTTTTAGAAGATGATTCCAGGATTGTTCTAGATGGCATCCGGGATTATTCCAGAGTTACTACCAATTATTTTCTGGAATGATGGAATACTTTAGGGATCTTATGATAAACCAGGCTTGATCTTTAAAGCTTCTAGAGTAATTCTGGAATGCTTCTCGAAATGTTTCTGGTATGCATATATAATAGTTCTTTGATTCTACAACATGAGAAGAAAGATAAGTAATTTACAGTAATACGCGTATTTTGTCTAAAATGAGCAGACTTCTTCAGTTTCATGTACTAATACTTGACCACTGAAGAAGTCTGCACATTGTAGTCGAGATATGCGTATCTGTCTAGATCAATTAAGCTAGTAGGAATTAAACGGAAATTACTAATTATTCTTCTCATTTTATGGTAGAGGTATTCCACTAAAAAGCTCCCACTAGCAAGGATTCCGCTCTTTGATGCTTCCAAACTTTTTTTTTTCTGTACCTTCAACATTGCTTTGGCATACTTCCAGGATTATTCTGGACTGCTTTAAAAGTAGTTATCAGGTGTCTCCAGGAATGTTCAAGATACATCCAGCAGCGATGTTTTGCTGCAACCTAAGGTGTCTCTTAGAATTGATTTCAGATGCATCCAGAACTGTTTGGGAATACTTCCTGATATTTCCGAGATGTTCTGAGATGCTTCAAACCAACTTCAAAAAACTGTCAGACGCTTCGCACTGATTCTTCAAGAATGATTTTGGATGCTTCAAGGATTATTATAGAATGCTTCCAGGAATGTTTCAAGATATTTCCAGGATTGATCTGGATGATATCTACAATTTGTCTGAACTACTTCTCGAATAATTTTCAGGAATACGAAAATACTTTCAGGGTTCTTATGGGAAACAACCAGGGTTGCTCTTGACTCAAGCAACACAGCTTGTATTAAACACGTTGAAAGAACTGTAAAATGACATATATAGGTAATCAATATAAGTGATAATACTTTATTTTAAACTTTACTATGACATAAAAACCGCAAAAATTGAAACCTTATTAAACATGATATGGAGAAAATATATCCTCTTACAAAATTATAACACACCCAAGTGAAGGATTTGAACACAAGTCTTTAGTGTGATAGGTTTGTAACGTCCTTCAAGCCAAGCTAACTCCGATTGTTGAAAAGTCAGTTCTGAGTATCTATCATTTGCTTCCCGTTAACAGTGCAACAAAACTCATCGTTATGAAAAATAAACATGATTGGTGTAATGTAATTTTCAACAGTATTAAGAACAACCCATAAAATCTTGTCCTGCTTATGTCTATAAATGTCTGGAATCATATTTTTAAGAACAATAATAATGCATTAATCACTTGCATCATTGACGAAAGTATTCTCAGCTCGATCGTTAGTCAGAGTAATAAGAATAAGAGAGCTCTAAACCGATCCTAACCTAACATGTGTGCCTTACGTTTATAATGCATTTATAAAACAATCAATTTTAAATCATTCTAAAAAGATGTTTTGTGTGTTACTTGGGGAGAGCTTCTAGAAAATTCGGATGCGTCCAGAATTGTTCTGGAATGCATGCACAAAAGTTTTTCTGCTTCCAAAGATATTTTGAAATACTTTCATCATTATTCTGGTATTCTTCCAGGATTATTCGGGACTGCTTTCAAAGTTGTTATGTCCTCGGGAATGTTATGGATAATCCCAGCATTTTTCTGCGATGCCGAATGTTTTGCAGCCGCTTAGGGTTCCACCCAGAAGTGTTCTGAGATGCTTCCAGAACATCCTGATATTTTCGAGATGTTCTTGGATGCTTCAAAATAGTTTTTAGAAACTCTAAAGCGCTTCGCTGTGATTCCTCCTGAGTATCTGAGTACTAACGCTTGGAGGGAAATTTTGAGAGACTTCCAGGATTATTATGGATGAAATCAAGAATTTTCCTGAGCTATTATACTATCCGAATAATTTTCAGGAATACAAGGATTCTTTCAAGGTTCCTATGGGAAACAACCAGGGTTACGCTTGAAAGCTTCTGGAGTAATTCTGGGGGGATGCTTCTAGAACTGTTCAGGAATACATGTATAATATTTTTTTGTAGTTTGCCTAGTTATTTTAGGATGCTGTCATCATTATTCTGGTACGCGGCAGGACTATTCAGGACTACTTTGAGAGTTGTTATGATATATGTGTCCAGGAATTTTCTGAATACATTCAGAATAGTTCGGCATTGGCATAAATGTTTCCAAAACTGTTTGAGAATACTACCTGATTTTCCCATAATTCCTTTGAATGCTTTAAAGTAGCATAAAAAAACTCTAAGAAACTTCGCTGTGATTCCTACCGAGATATTTTGGGATGCTTCTAGAATAGTTCCGAAATAGTTTTGGGATGCTTTCAGGATTGTTCTGGATAACTTCCAAGATTAACTTGAGCAACTTCCAAAATTGTTCGTAAATATTGGAATACTTGCAAGGTTCTTCTGGTAAACAGCCAGGGTCGTTCGAGTAATTACTAAAGATTTTAATAGAGTTCTTAAGTGATGCTCGTTGAAAAGATCTTAAAAAATTCCAGGATCATTCCGGAATACATCCACAAACGTACACAATACATCCACGTCTAATTAAATGAAAATTACCTATCCTTCTTCTCATTTTCTAATTTAGGTCTTGAAGCCACTATGATTTCTTTCTGGAACAAATTTATAATTATCCTAGAATGTAGTTGAGCTTGATTGTCAAATCATTTCTGGACACTTTCCTTTTCCCTGGAGGTTTTAAAATGCTTCCAAGGTTGTCTTGGAATACATCAAGAATTGTCTTCCATCCATCAAGCATCCCAATTCCTTTGGAATTGTTTCCAGGATTCTTCCGAATTGTGCTGGAGGGCTTCGAGCTAGTTTGTTATGCAACCAAAATTGATCTGAAATACTGCCATGATTTTTCTGGGATGATTCTTCTGATATGCTTAGCTTATAAAGTCTGAATTTTTCTGAGATAATTCTTCTGATATGCTAACTTTTCGTAAATGGTGCATTAGCTCTTTTTAAATGGTTTTAGGATGACTCCAGTATTGTCTTGGAATAATCTCAGCGTTTTCTGGGTGCATGAACTCTTCTTAAGTGATTTTAAGATTGCTGCAGTATTGTTTTGGAATACTGTCAGTGTTTTTCTGGGATGTTTCCTGAGCAGACATGAGTTTTACAAGATACTTTAAAATATACTTCAAAAATTATTCTCGGGGACTTCCGAAACAGATTTGAGATGCCTCCAGAGCACTTTCGGAGCTATTTTGAAATGCGTTCAAGTCTTCCGTCCCAGAATACAGCTATTTTGAGATGCAATCAGAATTGATCAGAAATACTGTAAGAGTTTTTCAGAAATTCTATCAAAATAATTATGAGATGCTTCTAGAATTTCTCTGGCATGCCAAAAAATTGTTCTTGAATGTTTCCAAAGTGATTTAAGGATACACTTAGATTTTTTCTGGAACACTTCAACGACAAAAGAAGCATCTCAGAACTACACTTTGATTGTTATTTTTTGGATTTTCACATGCGCGGAAGTAACGATCTTTGATGAAGTTTGTCAGAAGCAGATAATTTCTCATCTCCATGCGAAGCGCCAGGAGTGGACGGTAATTTATTGCTGGTGCAACAACTTCCACCATCAAAGCAAATTAAGTTTCGAGGATGGCATGTTATTATCAGTATCGTTAAAATTTATTTATAATCAGAAAGATCTCACCGAAACTCGTTACTGACGTTCAGTCTCCATTTAGTATGAATAGCCGTTTCCTGTGATGTTAAAGGATGTTTTTTTTTCGTTTACAGCACTAGCGCTCCACTACAATGACCGTAATCTGCCACTTTAGGTGCAACAAAATAAAATATTTGACATCTCTCGAAAAATCAACCGCCCGTAGGCAGCATTTGTTCAAAACGCTTTTTCAAAAAAAATTTCAAAGTGTTGTTCAAACACTTTGAAAAATCTAAAGTCTTTAAGACGAAAAGAAGAACGTACAAGAACGTACAATATTGCATTGTAAGGCCTTAAAATCTTTTACGTGGCTGCTATGTGATTACTTAACATTATGAGACAATATGACTTGAAGCTGTCCTCCAAATTTTACTGAATGAATCATAATGTTCAAAAGTGTAGATGAGAAGACTCCTACAAAACTGACCAAAATCTGCTGATAACTCAAATCTGAAGAAAATTTATCTGTTTTTGAAAACCAAAACTCATTTGTTTTTGAGACCTTATCTACTTTGTATTGTAAAAAAGGTTCTAATCCGGGAGCTAACGAGCTTGATTTCGTGAAATTAAGTACAAATTCATTGATGGACGGTGTTTTTTAATGCATATTTACTACAAATTTGCTGAAACATCCAAATATGAATCTTGTATTGCCATGCAGAAAACCATACCGCACAGACAACAATCAAATAAGACAAACGCAAGTCAAGTTGGCGCCCACCACCCACCGACAACTGATCAAATGGAAATGAAAGCGATTCATTCTTCACTGCGAATCCTCATCATCATCAACATCATCATCATCATCAACAACAACATCGCATTCGAACTGCCAGAAGAGGGAACAAAACCGGTCAAAAAGGAAACTCCAACCGAATGGGGCCCTCTCGTGAGTGCAATTTCGGCGATTGATTGATTTTTATCGCAAATGAAATAAGCGCGAATAAAACTTCCCCCTGCCCCGCTCCTGCAGCCCACCCATCACTATCTCACGTCGGTCTCGCTAGGAGCGATTGTGGCTGGCAGGCCGGTCAATCGCGGGAGGCTTTTATTCCTTTTTCGTGGTGCTTCTTTTTTTTCCAGACTACTACGTCTGTTTGAATTGGTTCGCGGATGCTTCACTCTTTTCTCCTCTTTTGAACAGGAGTCTGCAATTCAGTAGGAAAAAAAATATATCGCGTAATGGAAAAAATCAACACAAAAATTATCGCAGAGTATATTGGGTCCCGGTGTTTGCTCAGGCTTTTCCATTTCCATTTCCCAAGTGTGCGTGCGTGTGCGATGCTCCTGTTCGTCGTGGCGGCTAGTGGGTGGAAAGTTGGCTCACAGAGGCTGCATCAGCATCGCAGCATTTTTCGGTAGGTACCTCTACCTACGGCTGGATGGAGCATCAAGTGTGTGAGAGAATGAGAAACTGCACTGTCAGAAAATGTACTGCCATTTCCTGCGTTTTTCTCTGCGGGGTTTGTGTGTCTGTGGCGATCAAGTAGGCCCATGTGTGTGGGGAGCTGACTTCAGTAGGCTTATTTTTTTTTCGCTGTATTTCGTTCTCGCTCTTCAACCGAGCTGTGGGTAGAATGCATCACCCTCAGCGATGAGATTGAGGATTCCGTAGCCTACTGCTGCTGCGAGGATAAATTTCGGTTTGTTTATAAATGAAGTACTCCCCTACTCCTCCGAGGCTCAGAAGGGAGTTTTATGTTCGCGGGCGCATTTTTGTATGTTCCGGAAAAACGAATGCGGTGTGTGCATGCTGTGGAGTAAGGGACCTCAACTAAGAGCACATGACACAAGCTGGCGCTCCTGGAGGAATGGGAATGGCCACTCTGCCATTCGTCGTGGCACATGTGGTGCGTCCGAAACTCCCGTGCGGCCGCGGTTCCTAGCCTCGCTGGGAAGAGGTACGGTCCACGTCTATAGAAAAGTAGACTTTTTTTTCCCGAGAATGTAAATTTGTATGCCAGCGTTTTAATTTTATGCCATTCTCTTTTTCGGCTGATGTTGTCGTCGTTGTTGGTGTACTTTATTCCATTTTCGCATTAAACATATTTGTTCTTCTTTTTATGTGTGCGCCAGTCTTTTTTGGCAGCAGCAGTTTTCCCCCCTTTCGAAGCGACAGGACTATTTTTAAGTTATTTTTCGTAGTCTTTTTTCCGTCTGTGACTTATGCGATTGTATGATTGAACACCGAACAGCGCGCTTTGTTTGTTGATGTATTGATCTAGCAGGCGGTGAACAAAAAATATTTTGAGCAATCATTTCAATTTGGAAATGTCCAATCTTAATGCAATTAAGGTACTTGCTAGTCATCTGGAGAACAGGATCGTTCAATCACCCCATTCCTAATCCAACCACATTGAGCAATTCCAGAATCATCTTCTCTGGCATATGATTCTGATTTACAATGTCCGTACGGGCAGTGAGACAAGAAATAAGTTATATCCCGCTCACTTGTCTCCCGGCATCCTGGACGATGTAATATTCAAAACACCACCCACCGAGAAGCTGCTCACCCATCCCGCATAGCATCGTTCTACATTGTGGAGGACAACATTAGCACAAATCAGCTCAAATATCTTATCTCCGATGGTAGAAGAACTCCCATGATGCCGTTGCTGCCGTTGCTGCTGCTGATATTATTATTATTGAATGCAAAATCACACTTTCACATAAGACATTCTTGGGAAATGTCCCCGCAGCAGTTCTCCCTTGTCAACTTGTAGTATCCTTTTGGATCAGCTCCACCACTTCTCCTGTATGTAGTCGGATGCACATAGGTAGCTGCTGAACAGGGCATGAGAATGGAGAGAATCGGTCGGTCGTAGTCGTTCTCGTCCTCGTCCTCGTCGCTTTGGCACAAACTATAAATTTATACGAAATCAAATTATACCAAACAGAAGAAAGGAAATTTTAGGGATTAGTATTTCTCATTAATGCAAACTATGGCTTAATTGGAACTCGTGTGCAATATTTTAACACCCAGATATGTCTGTATGTGAGTGTGGTCGGGGAGGGGGGAGGGGGGGTAGAAGAAGAAGAGAACCGAACTGTCTGCCCAGCTTTCGATGATTCAGGTTTCTTCTTGTTGTGGAACGATAACTCACACCCTGCGTACTCTGGTTGAAATATAGTGCTTCGACTCCTTATCATTATATTCATTAGAGCTATTTACCTAGTTAGATATGTTCGGAAGAGGTCCAAGCAATGAAGGGTGGCTTAGAATCGAAATGACGGTAGATTTTATCTCTGTGTATAATTTATACTTCTTTTTTTGTGTTGATTTTTTTCTTAGCTGATGACATGCACTCCTGTTTCATTATACTCAATTTTTGCGTACAATCGTATACAATCTCTTTTTCTCTCACTAAAGAGTGAGTCCATTGAGGTGGATTATCGAGGTGGAACAAACGGTTAATTTGAGTTACAACTACATACAAACGGTTAAATGAGATTGTCTTCCAAATAAAAAACCACCTTCACAATTTTTTGGATGGCTCCAAAGCATCAGTACCGTTGGTTCAAATCGGTATTAATATTTAAATTTATACTCGAGAAGCTTCTTAAAACCAAATAAATGGAGAATCATCTAAAAACAAAGAAAAGCAAGAATTCAACGTATCGTTTACCAAAACAAACCATGCTGAAAGTTCAACCATTTTATCCAACATCCCAGGAATTCTTCGTGGATGTGCAGAGGATTCTTCCGCTTCCAACAAAACCAGGATCATCACATCAGCACATTATAACCTTTTCTAATTTGACCTGTATTACCCGTATTAAGAATCCCCAGTTTTTACACATTGAGGATGTATGATTTGTTATGTAGGATTATGTTAGCATCATTTGTTAGTTTTCCGTGAAATAACAGCTTATCTATTAATAACAGCGTAGCAACCTCAGGCGTTCAATCATGCTTATGCTCATGCTACAATAGATTACTTAACATCGTGCTAATTTATAATTTGGAACGTTTAAATTATGCTTAAGAGGAAAAGTGAAGAAGTGCATGTGATTAAATTAATCTCACTCTGCTTGTCAAAACGAATGTAATCGTCAACGGTTGAGAATATAATGAATAGGGACTGAGAAAACATTCTCACTGCTATTGCCCGAGGTGTGATGGATCACTTCACACAGAAGATTGAAGATCTGACATAATGTTGTTTTCGGCTAAGTTTTCCCAAAATTTTAATTTTAATAATTATAAGTGCATGCAAAATAAGTGCATGATAAAAGAGCGCGATGTGACGAGCGTTGGATTTGACTATTATTCGACTGATGATTCGGTCAAACCTTGCATCTGGAAACGAAATCTAACTTACATTTTCGTTGTGCTGCTTGATAAACTTTTCGGAATTGTATTGTCTCCAAAAATTAGTGGTTCAAGTTTCTTTTCCATAAAGTATTAAGTTTTTTGTCTACATGATGGCCAATCAATAAATGCGAGATCTGATAAAAGAACAATATTAACAATACTATTATTGTGTGACAAGTGACAAGGTGAATTATAAACTATATGCAATGAGTCTCCCAGAAGCACACTGGTAAAAACTCAGTAAAGATTACTGATATATTACTCACTTTAGTAAGAATCAAGTTAATGATACCTATTTTAACGCTTCCAAGTAACGCAGGTTGTTATAAACAAGTTGAAAAAACTTTCCAATGACAAATACAGGTAGTAAAGATAATTTTTTAATACTTTTGTTCATACTTTAATAAAACGAAAACGGTGCAAAAGGCAGCGAAACATAAAGAGATAAAATCATGCAGTGTTATTTCAACAAGATTTAAAACTACCTATAAAATCCTATCTCTTAGATGTTTTAACAAAGCATTAAACAATGATTTATGAACAATAATAAACAATGCAGTAGTGAAAAAGGTATATGCAGATACATCATTATTCAGAGTGAACTAACTCAAACGTAACAGGTGTAGCAAAACGTTGAGCATAAGTACACGACACTGAAGAAGTCTGCACATTGTCGACGAAAAAGCATATCTGTCAAGATAAACAATAAATGCAATTTGAATTAAAAGGAAATTAATAATCTTTCTTCTCTTTTATAGTTATAGGTATTCCACTAAAAAGTTTTCACTCACCATAATAAAAAGATGTTAAGAATTCATTTCATGAGTTATTTGGAATGTATGTTAAGAGACTTATTCTTCGCTTATAATAAACACTGTCATAATTTAAGCTGAAATATTAAGCTAATAATTAAAACTGTGAGGAATTGAAACCGCAACCAGTATCTCTAGAAGTGATATTTGGGAAACATGAAATTTGTACCCTAAAACTTGCCCCATCGTAAGATTTTGGGCTCGGGTCAATCTTCGTAAACAAGTTTTGGACAAGAGCGTCTAAAATCGTTGCTAAGTGTTTGTGCAGAACCTTATGAAGAACGTTAGGGGAAATGCTCGGAAACTTGCTTATATATGAAAAAAATCATCAAGAATGTTCAGAAACTATTGATAAACAATTTTGTAAGAATAAGAGTTGAAAAACTTAAAAAACACATGTTTTTAACGAACTGAAGGTGTGCTCTATCTTTTTGGGACGGTCTATATTTTACTTCCAGGATTATAGCGGCTTATAGATTTGTTTAGTTTCTTTGGAATTTAACTGAAACGTTTCCTAAGTGATGAAGCTTCAGATATATTTTGCAATGCTACCAGAATTGTTCCAGAATACTGTCTTGTTTTGTTTTCTAGGATGCTGTCCTAATAATTCTGGGATGCTATAGAAATGGTTATAATTCTTTTCCAGAATTGTCCAAGGTTCTTTTTAGATGATTCAATAGTAGATATTAGTTAACTCTAGTGTTGTTTTGGAATACTTCCAAAACTGTTCTATGATGCTATGAGCTGTTTTGAAAAGCTCATGTTTCATCTTGAAGGAAGATCCATCTTTTATATTTATTCAAAGATTGATCATACAGATTCACTGCACAGTTTATGGCCTGCTGATTTGGATTTAGCTTACTGTTGGGGTGATTACTGACATCGTATGACCGAAAACCCACTCACATACAGATTCAATGAAATGATCTTTACATTGAACTTTTTGATAAAATCGACTCCGGAGACCCTACTTATGCGTTTTTTTTTTTGTTTTGCGCAATCCAACAAGAGTTTTCCCTGGTATCCTTTAAGCACAATATTGAGAGTTGATTGGAGACATTTTCGAAGCAAAACGATCTATAATACTGCCAACCCTAGTAGCACTTTTGTTGCAAACCAGTAAAAAATATTCCAATGTGACTCAATTTGGTCACAATTAAGTTGCTGCAACTAGTTATGATGGTTTGGTGTTGCTTGGGAACGTGACAATCCATACAAAAAAATTGAAGGTCCATACAAAAAACGTGATAGGGGGAGGGGGGTTATAAAAAGTTACTTTTTGCGTGACATAATTAATTAACTTTCCCTATGTGTTTTTTGTGAATAGTAGAGTAGAAAGTGAAGTGTGGACGAAAAAAGTGGATTCCACTGCATCATCCAAAAATTCACGGTTTTGAAGTGAGTGGTCGGAAGAACGGAAGTTTTTTTACTTTTCCGACAGTGTATGGAATTGTGAAATTGTCTAATTCAATTTGCCAGAAGTTTGCAATAGAATTATCCCTATTTTTTGTATGTTTATTTCAGCCGATGATTATTTGCAAATTCATCCATCTAAACTTTAGAACTGCACTTTGGGAAAGCTGTTCCGCTTCTGGCTACTTTTCATCTTGCCTAAAGATGAGTTTTGATGAAGGTTTGTTAAAGCAGAAGAGTTGTTAAAATAGGATCCCATAACACTTATTTTCCATATAAACTCATGATGCATTCTCTGCCGTTACCCGGAAAACCATTCATTCGAAAACCATTCATACCGAAATTACCCATTTCCCGGTAAAAATAAGGCATTCATTCCTAGATTAAATTATTCCGGATAGTGTATGGTAACCGTTTATGAAGTTTTTAGAGCCGATGCTCCACAATTTTCAGTATTTGCATACATGATGATAATTCGTGTCGGTAAGTTTGAATACCATGATATTTAAGAAAAAAATTTCATTCGTTCTGCTAGCTTTGATCAAAAATTAGAGTGTTTATTTTTGAGATATTTTTCAAACTATCAGATCTCATTTTGGCTAGGTTCCCTTGGATTTACTAAATAAATGGTTCATAAATATCGTTTAAGATGTCATGTTGTGTCTCTTGAACTAAAAGACTGCACCAAATGTGTAATTGAATAGTCATAGAAATATTTGTTACTTTGTTACCCGTAATTAAATAATCAAATCAAATTAGTACATCCTTTGAGATCTTACATTCAGGATATTTCAAGAACAGAAAATAGTTTGGCCTAATGTGAATTTACTACCCCATGAAGGTTTGAACTCTTGGTCATTATGTTGCTCATTAAAGTACCGTATTCTTCATTTCGATGAAGCAATGCAATGCAATGAATTATTAATTCAATTTATCTTAATTATGGTTTATGAAAGCTGTTTTTTTGTATGTTCTATATTTAGTTACGAAGAATCAAACAGATTGAGTAAACTTGTGTCACTTTCTTTAACCAGGGGGTCTACGGTTGTCTACTAAGAGAGACGGTATGCCATATATCGATGTAGGACTTCTTCTATTTTTTGCTTTTTTCTCTATAAAACGATCAACCAATCTACGTTATGAAATTAAATGAATATTATGAATATTAAAACAATTTTATGTTACATCTGCATCGAAATGCGTTTTCCAAACATATAATATATATTTAAGCAAACATTTAATTTTTCAACAACTCTACGTGGACTTCATGAAAAGGGGGAAGGACTAGAGTCAACAAAAGAGGAATAGAGGTTGAAAGTGAAAATTTTGATCTTCGGGGCTTGGGAACAAGCTCATAGTTCACTAAAGGTCTGTAAATTTTGTTGCTGCTCTGTAAACGTAACTTAATTTCTGAAATTCTGATTCTTTTTGAACTTGATTAAAATTTTATACAGTTCTATGCAGTTCGGAAATCTTATTTTTTTCCCTTTGCTTATATAGTTCTGTGAAATATGTTAGAACTTAAGGGCCTGTTCATAAACCCCGTAGACTCATTTTTGAAAATCAATTTCAATTCCAGTGACATATTAAAAAGACACAAAAATGGAGTAAAAAGCTTTGTTGCCAAAGTCTTCATAAACAAAGGAAGTACACCACAAGCTCCCGAGCCTTTGGATGCATCTAAATTATTTAACCCCTCAACAAATTTGTGCACATTGACTAACACAAATGTCATCTGAAAATGTAGGATGGAAGCCAAAAAATCTGAGAAGCTTGTATATGTTTCTTTACAAAACTTAGCAAATAAATTACATACTTCTTCTGTTTTCAGTGTCATCAAAATACATCCTGGATGGAAAATTGTCCAACTTCAGTTTGGTGTTGACATAATTTAAAAAGTTTTTTGGGCAAGATTCAATTTCAAGTTCGGTTCTTACATTCTACTTCTCAAAAACAATGTTTATACCGGAATTATGTTGATCATAAATATTAAAATAGTACTCCAAATTTTTATAAATTTTAAGTCCATTTTGCTTACGATTTTTTAAGTTTTGTACTTGTCTGCTGAGCCATACTGAATTTTTTTCAAACATTTTAAGTCTGCATCGTTTGATTGATACTTCTTCTTCTAATATTTCAGTCAACTAATTGCAGACCACTGTAGTTACACTTTCGACATCGACTTTTTTAAATCTGTTTGTCAATCAATTACAGGGTAGGCCCAAATAAGTGACGCAGTATTTTGTTTCAGTGTGGAATTCGTCTAGCCATCTCAAGAGCCATAATATAAATGTGGGACTGATTGATATGACAAGAAACTTGTGTTCGCTAGATTCCTTCGACAGGAAGTGCCCAAGAAAAATAAGAATTTCAAAAGACAACGGATTTTTCAGTTGCATTTCGTGGGAAAGCGTCCCAACCAGATACTGGCCGAGACCCGGAAGGAAGGCACATAAATCGACCAGACGTTGAGAAGATGGAGGACGAGGGAAACCATCGATCCAAAGAAAAAACCAGGTTGTCCTCGCAGTGCACGTACCAAACGGTTTGTAAAAGCGGTTTGTGAGCGCATTCACCGAAATCCTTGTCGTCTCTTCAGACAGAACCGCACAGATAAAAAAGAAACACCAGAATTTTTCATGCGTATATATGTGCACATAAAAGGGAATGCCAGATTTGACAGAACATACCGGGATCTTTCATGTAAATTTAAGCCAGATAACGCCTGAGATCGAGCCTGTTTGCATGCAAAGATTGCCGACAATATCGTTGTTTACGCTCCTTTAGCTTGAGTATTAAACGAGGGGAGGTTTCACGCGCTTGTTAAAATTGAGTTATTTTTCTACTGTGTGGCTCAGGATGTGAACGTCTCCAGAAAACTATCAGATCAGTTCTCAAGGAGGATTTGGGATTGGTGCCGTACAAGAATAGAAAAAATCATGGACTTCTGGAAGCTAACAAGAAGAACAGAGTCATTCGTTGTCGCCAATTACTTCGTCGGCACGGTGATTTCAGACAGATAAAAAGAAACATTGAATTTTCTGCGTTATCTAATGCACATAAAGGGAACGCCAGATTTGGCAGAAAATAATGGGATATTTCATGTAAATTCAAGCCAAATAACGCCTGAATCCAGTTTGTTGTATGAAAGATTGCCAATATTGTTGTACGGCGCATGAAAAGTTGCAAACAATTTCGTTGTTTAAGCCTCCTTTAGCTTGGATTTAAACGAAGGGATACTTTACACGCTTGTTAAAATTAATTATTTTTTTCTGTGCATGATCGTGTTTTCGGATGAGAAAAATTTCGTATTGCAGCAAAGTTTCAACGCCCAAAATGACAGGGTCTATGCAGCGAGTATTCAGGATATCCTTTCTTAAATTCGCATGGTCATGGTTTGGGGAGCGATTTCTGCGGAAGGTCGTCTACCAATGCTTTTCATTGATAAGGATGTAAAAATCAACGCAGCATAAATACTACGTAAACAAGGTCCTGGAAAAGCATTTGAAGAAGCATACCTTAACGATGTTCGGTAACCGCAAATGGGTGTTTCAACAGGATTCTGCGCCATCCCACGGAGCAAAGATTACCCAAGCATGGTGCACCAAGAATTCTTCGCCAGATGCAAATCCTCTGGATTTCTCTATTTGGGGAATCATGAAGCTCACTTTCGAGATTTCAAACCAATGGGTAATGAAACATTTAAAGCAACCATACATGAGATATGGGATGAAATCCCCGAAAATCAGGTGCGTGCCGCTTGTAATGCCTCCGAAGACTAAGGGCAATAATTAAAGTTAAAGGTGATATAATCGAAATGTAAATATGAACACATGAACAATATAATATAAGAAACAGAATAACAAACAAAAACATAAATTATTTGTCTTTTCGTGGGAGTGTTTGTTTCATGCGTCACTTATTTGGGCCTAGCCTGTAAGTTTAGATTATTTCTTATTTCATAGTTTCATAGTTTGCTGATTTATAGTCAAAGACTTGCTCAAATTTGCAGTCGAGAGGCATTTCAGCTGCATGCACAAACAGGGAATATTCAATTGCTGTGTGAAATGCATCATTTTTTCATATTGAATTATATGATTCATTCACACAGAAGTCTTCGTAAACATTAGCTAATAGAAAATCGGATGGAGTCAGATGAAGTCCTAAGTTTGCTATTTTGACGAATATGAAATAAAGAGTATTATTTTCTCCAACTATCGGGTTAAAAAACTCTAATTATCATTGTCAGAAATTAAGTTGACATTGCGTTGAGTGAAGTTACCATACATATGTACTTTTACTTCAAGGGGCAAACCAGACATACATTCTTCGTCATTATTTAAGACTTTCTCATATATGGCTTAACGAGCGTTATTTGGAAGAAATTACACCGAAACAAAAATGTGTGTTGCGTTTTCCATATTCACTTTTGCCCCTACATGTTCGAACTGCTCGAATTTTATTGTCATAATAATTTCAGAATTGAAATTGGTCGAAATAGCAACTTAAGCACCTCCTCCTGACTTTTTCCCGACGATTGAAAATTGTGATCATTTCTATATACATTATAACTATTGCCAAAGACATCTCCACTTCTTACACTCTCATCCCAACTAGTTTCATTCACCAGGATTACGGTATAAGAATAACTTAATTGCTTGTTTTGAATCTGGTAAATCTTAGCCGCATTTTTCATCCGAATAAATTTTTGACAATATACTGAAATATCAATTGTCATGTGAGGGTTGAGTGGAAAGTTTGAAAAATTGAAGTTCTGTCCAGGTAGAATCCGGAATCACTCATTGTGTTGCAGCGGCACGGAAAGTGACCGCCGCAAGAATTCTTTTACGGTGGTTTGTTAACCTAAGCGCCCCCTTTCTGTGGTATGAATTTCACGGTGTTTCGTGAACTGAGTCAAAGATTATTCCAGATGGAAGCCGAGAGGCGAGAAGAAATTATGCACACCCACGTTGATAATCCAACGTGGTCCGCAAAAATAATCGCAAAATCGTTGAAAATCGCCAAGTCAACCGTGTATGATGTGCTTAAACGTTTCAGGGAGCGAAAGAGCGTGGATCAAGTGCCTTAAAGGTAACCGTCGTAGTGGAACATATGACCGCAAGCTGAACCAGAAGGTGTTGAGAATCGTCAGAGCAAACCCTGGACTGTCAGATAATGAAATCGCACAAAAATACGCTACCGTTCGAAGAATTCATTTGCGAGCAGAATATCGTTCTTATCGAGCCAGCAAGCAACCAAACAGAACGTTGAAGTAAAGTTTCGTTGCCAAAACTCGAGCTCGGAAATTGTACCAGCAGGTTTTGACGAAGTACCAAGGATGCCTGCTCATCGACGATGAATCCTACGTCAAAATTGATTTTGGGCAGCTACCTGGCCAAAAATTCTACATGGCGACGGCACGAGGAAATACTCCTGCAAAGCTTAAGTTAGCTTTTATGGACAAAGTTGCCAAAAAAGCTGATGATTTGGCAAGGGATATGCAGCTGCAGAGCAAAGTGTTCGTGAAGAATAAGACAATGGACTCGAAGCTGTACAAGGAAGAATGCCTCAAAAACCGCGTACTACCTTTCGCTAAAGCCCATAAAGGTCTCGTGAAGTTTTGGCCAGATTTGGAGAGTTGCCACTACAGCCGGGAAGTCATCCAGTGGCACCGCGTTAGTAAATCCACCCAACTGCCCACCGTTCCGGCCCATCGAGAGATATTGGGCAGTAATGAAGCGAAAGCTTAAGAAAAATGGGAAAACGGCTCAGGACGTGACTCAAATGACCAAAATGTGAAACAAATGTGCCAAGGAAGTTGACTCCGGAGGTTTGCAGCGTTTGCTAGGAGGAATATAGAAGAAAGCAAATTGTCATTAAAATCAAGGAGAAATGATTTGTATTGATAATGTTTCCTTATATAATAGTGAATTTTCTTTGTTTTGATGTATTGAACTTATTTGTACGTCAATTCGTTACCGAGATACAGATGATTTTGTTATTCCGGATTCTAAATGGACATAGCTTTAGGACCAATCAGAATTATTTCCATTAAATATATTTACCATTTCTGAAAACTGTCTGGAATTAGTAACGT
>JASCZW010014897.1:0-21817 GCA_034211315.2 Aedes japonicus
TTATCAAGTTTAAACATTTTACATAGGAAGTATATCAGAAAGAGCACCTATGAAAATAAGGTGTTCGGTTCATTTTTAGCAATTCCATATCAAAACATAAACAATTCGATGGAAAATTATGTTTTTGAAGTGGGCATTTTTTTTCACTGTTATTTTTTCCAATACAAATTTTTAGTTTTTTTTTCATAAGTGAAACCCTTTTTTATTATTCTATAAGTGAAACTTTAAAAGAATATGAATAATAAGTGATGAGATAATACTACAGTGTGTTAAGGACATACGGGATCAAGTCCCTATCACTTCGAAGTTTTCTTAGCACAAACCTCAAATACTATTAGGACTTCAGGCGTAAAGTTTCTAAGAGCCATTTGCTTCACTGGAGCATCCATTGGATAGCAATTTCAGCGTTGTTTTTTTCTTATTTGATATTTTTAGTCTAAAATATTGTGAAGTGATTATTAGCCTAACCTATAAATCATTTCGCCTCAACTATAATTTGTACCAAATAAAAAAGAGAAATTCAAACAATGATGAGACGACCACATTATTCTGCCTATCAGTGAAGATTCAGAATAATTCAGGACTGCACGATTATATAGCAAGCACGCGGTAGTTTTCATTAGATTTTTTGTCACTTTTGAAAATTCGTTTAAGAAACTATTCTTTCCATATACATCGACGGCAAAGTAATAGGTTCTAGAGATACAAAGCATATGCTCCATTATTACTTTTGATATTGATTTCAAAAATAGTGGTACTTAAACAACTGGCCCAGCATCAGGTATCCAAAGAAAGTAGGATTGCCAGATTTAGTATCGTTGGGAGTTATGTAAGCATATTAAAAAATCTGCAAATAAGTTGATGATCTCGATAGTAGATTTCCTATTCTGTCAAGTTTCATTTGTGTTAAGGATAATTTGGTGGCATGAGTTTGTCTCGAACAAAGATAAAAATAAATTTCGGGTCTGATTTTATACTCCTTTCTACTTTGTTGTTGAAATCTTCGAAGAACTCCCTTCACTTTTGGATTCCATTGGTCACATACAGTGAAATATGGTGTGAGGTTAATTTCATTATGAATGTCTATCAGGGCATCATAGAAGTTAAAATTGGACGATGGAGTCTAGTAGTGCCATTTATGATTGGTACAGTTCACTTCAATAGTTCTTATGAATTTGACACGACTTTCTGAACCACACCATCTAGTGGAAAGCTTAACTGAATTGCATATTTTGTTATTCATTTTCATCATATCATACTGCTGGTAAGAGTTTTTTTTCATTCCTGTAGATTTCAGGTAAGTGTCTGCCGGACCTGCCAAACTTTATACCAGCTATTTCAGGCAACAGATGACTCATACAATATTTGCATTTGGAGTAATTCACGATTAAGGCTTAAAAGCGAATTTTAAGCAATGACTTTAGACGTCGATTTTTCTCGAATTTCAAAACATTCTCGCAAATTGAAAGCAGCATCTGGTAGAGGAATCCTTGGCCTATCATATGGTGTAATTGGATATCGTTGGAGTCTCGTGACTGGAAAATGCAGTATCGTTGATACTGCACGTACTTGCAGGTATGAAATAGATCCTACTGCGTTCTCTTGTCTCTTGTCAAATCACTCCTATCCCTACCTCCCTGTGGTGCCGACTGGGGTATGAGTAACAATTGGAAAGATCAGGTAAACAACCCCGGACCTTGGGAATATACTGACAGGGGGCTTTTTTAAGTATGCAGTCAATTTGAGCGTTTGTTATTCATGTCAGGGGCGGCTCAAAACAGTGTCTGTTTTCCGTGTTAGGAGCGGCTGATCATCGTTCTCGTGCCGGCGTGGAACTCTAAACAGTGCTGTGCACGATGATCCTCCGGTGAGACAGGGGGTTAGCGAAATCCCAACAAGCCGCCCTTAAACATCAAAAGTTACAAATAATACAGACGTAAATACGGACCGGAACAATAGGCAAAGACCTAGGCGCCGAAATAGGAACTGCCATTGGAAACTCAGAACATGAAACTATCCCAGGCTGCGATAGGATAATTCATGACGAGCTTCAACCACGCAACTTCGAAGTCGTAGTACTGAACTTTGCTCGACAGGACAGAAGGTATGGAGAAGCGGACATAGAACGGGAACTTTCTACCAGTAAACGAGCTGGACACCGGCTTTGTAGCGCTGGGCAACATTCGTCAACGCGTGATTGGATGGTTTCCGATCAATGCGAGAATGTGCAAGGTGAGGATCAAGGGCCGTTTATACAACAACAGCATCATCAAAGTATACTGCCCACACAAACGGAGACCCGATGACGAAATAGAAACCTTCTATGCGCAGCAAGACCAACAAACAGAGAATCAATTCGGAAATGTTCTAATCGGCGGAAAATTTTTCTCCGATATCATCAACGTTGAAACCTACCGCAGTGCGAATATAAACTCGGACCACTACCTAGTTGCAGTATGTATGCGTTCAAAACTTTCAACAGTGTAAAACACGCGTCGAATTTGGTCGCCACGACCTAACATTGAGGTACTACGAGAAACCGGAGTTGCCCACGAATACGCACAACAACTAGAAACAGCGCTACCAACGGAAGAGCAGCTTGGCGCAGCAACCCTTGAAGATGGCAGGAGAGATATTGGAACCTCCAGCACTGCAATAGCGGCTCTAGGTACTTCTGCACCGAAACCGAGTCTTTGCAGTTAATTTACGAGAAACATTCAGCACGGGCGAAAATGCAACAACACTGTACGGGAGCGAATGTGGAACGATATAGACAGGCACGGAACATGCAAAATGCTATTCTTCTAAGGAAAAAGCGCCAAATGGAAGAACGAGAACGTGAAGCAATGCATTCCTGAAAAAAATATGGCATACCATAACTTGATTCAACACACTTTAGAGTACGTTTAAGGAAAATTTGGGAGAGATGATATTTTTCTATCTTTTTTAAAGTTACTTTCTGTAACATACAGTTTTCAATAAAAACATACATCGGGAGCTCAAATAGAATCAAAACACACAGAAATCATGGCTATCTCTGTTCAGTATCTGACAATTACCACGTGTTTTCATAGAAAAACGCTTGATAGGTTAATAGTTTATTTTTATTAAGTTTCGAGCTTCTTCAGGTAAATCAAACTGTGTCTCACCACGAGTTGTACGTCCGTTGATAAGTGAGATTACGGGAACGAATGTGAGGAGAAGCCACTTGAAAACGTCTTCTGTATGCGTGGAGACTTCAGCGAAGCTTGTTTTGTCAATGGTTGATACGAAGGAGCTAAATGACGTGACAGGAACTTATTCACAACAATGTTACATCTGTTTGCGGTCGGTAAAGCGATTGAATGACTCTTTTGAAGATCAAACATGTAGTGCCCCAGCTATATTGAAGCATGAGTTTTCTCTTAATGACGCTCAAATACCGCTCAAATAAAAAATGGAGCTATTGTTGAATATCAGCTATAGGTTGACGTTGCCTAAGCCTTCGTGGCGTGTCAGTAAGGTCAATGTGATCTTGAAGAACCGCGAGATGTCTATCCGGCAGGCTCTCAAAGAAAGGTTGGGATTGAGATTCAATGAGCCCCTTCAAGAGGAGGCAATTCGAATGATGGAAACACAGCTCGCCGATTTTTTAGCGAAGTAAATGCAGTTGTCGAAATCACAGGGCTTGATAAAACCTATTAACGAAATTCGCAATTCTTTTTAAAGTCTTCAACCTGAACCGAGAATTTGAAGCAGGAGCTTTTGGACAATTTGCTCAAGATATATTGCTTTCCCCAAAAGTACATAATAGTAGCGATATTATCAGGATTGCTGCACTGTCTTTAGGGATGCTAAGTGAGGAAGCCCAGGAAACGAGGAATAAGTGCATAAGGAAAATGGGAACGGCATGCAAGGAAGTTCAACCATATTGTCAGCTTGGAAGACGTTTTCAAGTGGCTTCTTCTCACATCCGTTCCCGTAATCTCACTTATCAACAGACGTACAACTCGTGGTGAGACACAGTTTGATTTACCTGAAGAAGCTCGAAACTTAATAAAAATTCACTATTATCCTATTAAGCGTTTTTCTATGAAAACACATGGTAATTGTCAGATACTGAACAGAGATAGCCATGATTTCTGTGTGTTTTGATTCTATTTGAGCTCCCGATGTATGTTTTTATTGAAAACTGTATGTTACAGAGAGTAACTTTAAAAAAGATAGAAAAATATCATCTCATCCAAATTTTCCTTAAACGTACTCTAAAATGTGTTGAATCAAGTTATGGTATTCCATATTTTTTTCAGGTGCTCCATTTCGTGTTATAAGGCCTATACTATGGCGTAAATATAACTGAAAATTTACTATAAAATGAAAACAAGAAGAAATACAACTATGGTGTATTCAACAAAATTGTAACAAATGTCTAAACAAACAACTTTGTAGAACATAGCAAGCTGGTAAAAGTTAAAAATGAGTGACTTTTAGTCGAAAAACGATTATTTACTAAAATTCGGAATTATCTCAGTAGGCTTTAAAGCTAGAAAAAAAATATGTTCTATAAAGTTTTTTATAATAATACTTTCTACAACTTTGCTGTACACATCATCTCACGAAATTGGCTCATAAATAAGTTAGAGTATACGCCACTCTTGCGTTTCATACAAGAAAAAATAATTTCATACAAATTGTAGTACAATAAGTTTGCAACAAGTTCTCAGAAGTAACCAAAGCTCTTGCACCACAAATTTCCATTGAAAACCTCATGTCCGCCTAAAGTAGCTTACTGGACCACTGTGCAATGGAGGCACTGTACTGTGCTCACGACACTCACAAATTCTACGAGAAGTTGAACAGCTCTAGCAAAGACTACGAACCACAAGCCGATATTTCTAGAGACTTCGAAGGAAACCTTCTCGCACATGGAGTGATGTGATGTGGTGGAAGTAGTACTTAGACAATCACCTGATCGGCAATGTTACAGCAAACGAAGGTGTAATCGTAATTAACCTAGGAACACGCGCAGAAGATAACAGGATTCCGACCCCAACCCTCGAGTAAATTCAGGAGGATATTGGTCGGTTGAAAAACAACAAAACTGCTGGTGTTGCACAACATCCAAGCAAGCTATTAAAATACAGTGGTGAAGTGCTGGCAAGGGTGCTGCATTGGGTAATTACCAAGATTTGAGAGGAAGAGCTTATACCGGAGGATTTGATGGAAGGTATCGTGTGTACCATTTAAAACCACGTGTGTACCATTTACAAGCTGGATTGCTGCAACTATCGTACAATCACGCTACTGAGCGCCGCCTACAATTTGCTCTCCCAAATATTGTGCCACCGCATGTCACCAATTGCAAAGGAGTTCGTGGGGTACTACCAAGCGGCATAATGGGTGCCCACGCTACTACCGATCAGATTTTCGCGTTTCGGCAAGAGCTGCAGAAATGTCGCGAATATAACGTGCCCACACATTATCTTTTCATCGATTTCAAACCAGCTTACGACTCACAATCAATCGAGACCGGAAGACCGACGTGCAATTGGTATCCTTGAACGGAAGGTGTTGCGTATCATCTACGGTGAAGTGAAGATGGAAGACGGGAAATTGGTCGACTAAAGTAGACTGGGCATAAGAATTGCCGATGACAGTCCAGTTAGAATGATTCTCGAAAACGAACCGACAGGTTCAAGAAGAAGAGGCGCGGAACGAGGAAGGTTGATCGATCAAGTAGATAGCGACCGGCAGACCCTTCCTAGACTGCGAGGCTGGCGAAAAGCAGCCATGGACCGAATCGAATGGAGCCAACTTCTGTATACAACAGAGGCCACCCCGAAGCCTTCCTACCAATCAGACGGTAAGTAATTTACGATTGACTGTTAACAACTCATCATGAATTACTCTTTTATGTGTTCTATAATAGACTCTTGATATGAGAACTTTACGTTAATTTTAAGTCAGTGGTTTCTGCAGAGGTTAGTGCCTAGAATATATGATCTATTGAAGTTTTTCCGATCCTATTTCCGAAACCAGTAGTGGCAGAATTTGGTAGAAAATCACTCATCATTTATGCCATAACGTTAACTATGGGTGTATAACTATATTGCGATCAATCTAGGTACCAAGTTGTTGCATGTTTACTGTCTATGCGTTTGGTCAGTATTTTGTGTCTTCAATCGAATTCTCCATTATTTCGGTTTTCACCTGGTTGGTTAAGTTGGTGGTGGTTGGTGGTTAAGCATGCCGATTGGTGCTATTCACAATCCTTTGATTTTGTCTCACTGTTGAGTCGTGAGTACCCATCAAGGATTTTTTTCTAAAATCATCACGAGATAACCAGCAGATTTTGTACATATATGACTTTTGACTCGTGTTGCTTCAACAGAGGAAGCAGACGCTTCTGCAGACATTCCTTGAGGTAAATCTCTCCGTTTACAGTCCCGGTAGTCGCGAAAGGCACTCCGTTTGCCACATGAGCAGATCGCTTGCCAAATCATGTATTTCTTGGCAAACTTTGAAAGTTTCTGCTTCCTTACTTCCTCCGAAACATAAAACTTGTGCTGGATGGTGAAGAACAGTAACCGAGGAAGCTGCCGAAAGTCCGCCTTACGCCTTGACGTAAGTCTCATCATCCATGACAATGAGGCTTTGTCAGCATCTGGGTGTACAGTTTACGGGCCCGTGTTTTTCCCACCGTATGTTGCCGTGCGTCACGATTTCTGCTCTTTGTACGTTTGCAGTCCCTCCTGGTCCTTGGCTCTCTGAACAAAAGACTTCAACAAAAGGCAGATTCAACTTTTTGGCCATATCCCTGAACGATGCATTGGGATTCCGTTTCAACGCTTTAACGACATGCTTGCGATCCTGATCACTAATAGAATAAATCTTGACCGCATTTCTCATTCCGTTCAATTCTTAGTAACTTAGTAAAACTCTCCGTTGACTGCACAATTATGAGTTGTTTCCCGATGTCCCGATGAGAGAGTTGAGGATTTTGCAAATGCTTGCGCAAAATCAATTCGCGACGTTGCTTTCCGGGTGACGCCAGTTTTCTAATTTTCGAAAAAAAAAACTGACAGCACTAAAAATTCAACAAAAAAAAAACACTTTAAAATACTTCTACAGACTGAACTCGGAAAAAATGAGACACACAAACCTAAAAATCATTTTAAATCGGATACTCCTCAAGGAGTAGGGGGATTAAATAACTAGGGATTAAATAACTATATATTAGCTATGTTTTGGCAAAGTTTATATATTGAATTTCCTCCCCATTGATCTTGGGCGAGGCTTTGTCCATCTTCCTTACACAAATTCTCCCGGTTTTTCTTCAAAGCTTCATCAGTTTTGAATGTTTTTCGGCTTTTCTTCAACTTCTTCTTCATTATCGCCCAAAACTTTTCGAAGTTCTGGTCTATTTGGCGGATTCGCCTCTTTCGGGACCACATTAACGCCCTTCGCTTCGAGAAGCGAGATCCGGCCAGAACAGCGTGGACCACGGTAGAGAGCGGAGGAAGGGCGGCAAGCGCTTCTGCAAGCATTCCTCTCGATAAATCTGCCCGTTTATGGTGCCTGTTGTAACGAACGGCTTGCTGTACCGTCCGCACTCAGCAGATCGCCTGCCACAACAGGCACTTCGACGCGAATTTATCCATCTTTCTCCACGTACCGACAAAAAACTCGAGGCCGGGGATTTGTTTGGTGTCAGCCTTGATATATGTCTCGTCGTCCATGACGAGACAGCCTGGCTTGACCAGCCACTCACGGTACAGCTTCCACGCACGCAATTTGGCCACCGTCTTTTGCTTGTCAGTCCGGTTTGGCGCCTTCCTGACCTTAAAAACACGTAGCCCGCTTCATGGTCTGCTGGACGAACCACTTCAACGAATTAACCTTTTTGGCCACGTCTCGAGTGGAAAGGTTCGGGTTATTCTTAAAGTAATGCCTTATCTTCCGCGCCTTCTCTGGGTATTCCGTTTTCGGTTTTCGACCGCTTCCAGCGCGCTGCTCGATGGTCTTCGTCTCCTGGAACATCTTCACAAAGCGGGACACGTTGGAATGGTGGATTCCAAGCCTTTTGCCGATCCATCTGTGCGAGTGACCAGGATTATCGATCACCGCGCCCAAAATTTGCTGGCGTAGCTCTTCTTGTTTCGAATGCATCTTGAAAACTACTATACAGATCGCGATTTGCACACATAAACATAACACTCTAAACTAGTACTACCCAATATTTCAATAATTTTTACCCACGCGATAAAAAGTTAAACCCAAAACAAAGTGTCGCATTTTTTCCGAGTCCAATCTTTACCCAAATTTTCAAGACAAAATACCCATGGGTAATTTTGTACAGCGTTTTTTCCAAGATGCAATTTGATGTGGGACACCGAGAAGTGTATTGCGTGTCGTGAGATCGCACCGTGCTCGCGATTCATTTAAAAAATGGCAAACAATCAATTGCGCTGTTGTGTGTTGGTGATTCTCCCTCAAGCGAGCTTAGGTTCAAAGTGTCGTCGTTCGCGGGTATTGTGGGGGAAGATATGCCAGTATCTAGAACTAGATTTTAGAGAAAAATACAACAAGCGTGCCAAAGTGATCAGGATTAGTTTGTAAATTAATCAGTGCAAGAAGAGTGTATTAGACACACATATCATGTTACTACCGGAAGGTTCGGCGACGGACGGGTGCCGACGGCAGAAGCTGCGGAGCTGGTTTGCAAAGCAACAAATAATTTGTTTCTACCATATTTTGAAGACAATATCTAATATCCTGTTTTATTTTATTTTGTCTATTTCGTTTTGTTTTGTTTTTCGTTATACATGTCTCTTTTCAGTAACATTGGAGCGGCCCATTGCTTTTGGCGAAAAGTGCTACATATTTTCAGCGTATCGTTAACCAAAACGAACCCTGCTGCTAACCTTTCCCCAACTATCCAACATCCCAGTGATTTCTCGTGGAAGTGCAGAGGATTTCTCGGCTTCCTTCAAAGCGAGTATCATGTCAACACGTTCCTTCCCATTCCCCACTTGACCAGCATTCGGACACGGCCGGCGCCGGTATTGCTTTGTAATGGGTCACCAGTTTTTACACATTGAAGATGCATGTTAGTCCCAAACATCATTTGTTGGTTCTTTGTGCAAATACAGCTGATCTGGCAATAACGGAATTGCATCCGTGGGCGGTCAATCATGCTCATGCTCAGATGCAATTTGATGTGGGACACCCTTTATAGTAATATTATTCAAAAGAATACGCTCTGTGATTAACTGCATTGCTTGGTTTGAGGCATACAAAAAAACCGAAAGATTTTCGGACCAATATTGGCGGAAAGGACAAAAAGTGAACAGTTGAATAAAAATATACCAAATTATTGAAAAAATGAAATCTGATTCGTTGAAGGGTGGCAAAATTAGGTTAACAGGCAGACCTTAGGAATATTTCAAGCATAAATACAACCTAGAGATGCACTTCTAAAAAGTTAAAGTTTGCCATTTTACCCCATTTCCCCCTAAATGGATTCACGAGAAAACCCGTAAACAGATATCCAGACAAGTGAACCACTGTGCGTAGCCCATAGAAATGTATCGTAAAAATGACATGAGTATCGTAAATAATCATGTTTATTCCAACACATAACTACTAAAAACAAATACGCAAGATCTGTGTTCAAATTATGCATCTCTCCTTGATCGTAATTCAGACATCTTGATCGATTGCTGGACGCCACATAATTCCTGACTCTATTTTCTTTCGTTTGATTCGAAAACACACAAACGCTCCATCTCCTTCCCATTCTCGCTTCCCTTACAAATACACGTTCATATCGTTGACGTCGAGTGGAAAATCCACACTCGCGAAAATATTTCCCATATGAAATTTTCTTCTCTCCCACCGTAGTTCGGAACGAGACTTATATCTGTGAAAACGCATTTTCGTCAGAAATCTGCTAAAACCCTCCGCGATCGAGCTGATCCTATCCCTGTGCCCAGCAGCGAGGTTCGAAACGACGCAAATCGATAGAGCAGATAAGTCCGAGTTGCTGCGAGAACGATGCGTTAGGTGTGTTCCCGAACGTGGAAAGTGATTGATTGCATTCCTCGATTGTGTAAACCCAACGGAAGATGTCCGAAAATGGAACAAATTGGAGGCCTCTTGGCAAGTGACAGATTTATCAATAAGAAAAATTCCTAGAGAGTGAGAAAAGTTGGAAAAACGTGAGATGGGACGATCTCGAACCAATACGAACAGATCCACGTGCTTGTAGTTGAGAGAAAACCGCCGCGAGAATAAACTTACTTGTAGAATGTCGGTTTCCCGGAGAGTGAGAGGGAAAATATGTTGTGATTAACCATTTCTTCGGGTGAAGCGAAACAATTTTGGAGGAAAACTGCTGGTCAGGAAAGAGAACAGAGAGAGAGAGAGGATATTGGATATGGATCTTTGAAATTGGGCGTCTAAAATTAGTGGCGACGAGTAGATTGCGTAGTATCTACTGATTACCGCAGTGACAGAAGCCGCCAAATAAAAACGTAATTGGCAAACGAACGCGTGTGAGAACGGAAAGTGAAGATGAATCGACAGAGATCGTCAGGTGCGGGAGTCGAGGATCTTCCTCGACGACGACTAGTGACCCGAAGGAGAAGGTGAAAGATTGCTGTAGGAAATTTATCGCATTTATGTGCACCCAAGTTGGTGTCGGAGGGCTGATCGTAGTGTACGCCTTGGTTGGAGCGGCAAGTTTTATGTCGATCGAGACCCAGGAGCCGAACCCTGCGATCGAGTATGTGGCGAACTTGAGGCGGAATTGCGCGGCAGAGCTGTGGGATGTCACGGAGCAGCATAACCTGTTCAACAGCTCAATCTGGCATTTGGAGGCGGATTTGGTGCTGAAACGATATCAGGATGACTTTGCAGACGCCATTCGCAAAGGATACGACGGACGAACTCCGGAGGAAGTATGGAATTTCCCGGCGGCACTCATGTTTTGTTGCAGTGTTTACTATGATTGGTTATGGAAACATGGTCCCTCGGACCGCTTGGGGCAAGGGAGCTACTGTCATCTATGCCACTTTTGGCATACCGCTGTACATCCTTTACTTCATGAATATGGGTAAAGTGCTGGCGTCTACTTTCAAGTGGTTGTATACATGGCTTCATGAGTGCAGTCACAATCAAGACGATGAATTGAATATCGAAGATGGAAGCGGCGTTCCTCAACGAAAACGGATTATCGTACCGACAACGGCATGTCTTTGGGTGATCTCGATCTACATTGCCACCGGAACTATCATGTTTGCCGAGTGGGAGAAGTGGACGTATTTAGATTCTGCCTACTTTTGCGTTACCAGCCTGTGCAAAATCGGAATTGGAGATCTCGTGCCCGGTGCAAACATTCTCGATTCGCAGAGCGGAAAACCTACCAAGTTGGTGATCAATTTTGTGTACATGCTGCTCGGAATGGGCCTGGTCGCCATGTGCTACATCCTGATGCGCGAAGAAGTTCGTATCAAAATGCAGGAAATCAAAGAGGACACTCGGCTTTGCTTGGAGGATATGAGCGGCAAATTTGCAAAATGCTTCGGTAGCAGTAAGGAGTCCCAGTACTACGATTGAAATTCCATCAGTAAGACCAATTTAAATTTTTAATTTGATCTTTGTGTTTTTTTTTTCTCATAAAGCTTTTACACGTTTCGACGGTTTTTTTGTGCATCAATTCTTGTTTAAAATTTTAAGACAGCCAATAAAGATATCGGAAATAAATGAAATGCCTACCGCAGAGTGCCTGCCTCTGTGAGGTGCGAGATGAGTTATGATTTGTTTAGATCCGACCATCCAGCAAGGGGCGCGTAATTCCCCTATCGATCGACGGCTTGCGTAATTAGCATTCGTTAATTTGGACGTTTTGGTAAATATAATCGCTCCCTATAGATCTGTTGATTTTTAGTAGAGTGCACCTTGTTTCACTCCCCGGACGTTCGTGATGGAAATGTCTGATGAGAGAATTTGGCTGCCACAGTTAAAATTAATTAACAAACCTCGAGAGTGCAAAACGACGAGTGCGGTCTCGAAATTGCACCAAAAAAAAGTCACCACCGGAAGTCTTAATCTTAATGAGTCAGAACTGAATCATGAATACATTCCGTATGCCGTTTGGTTGCCACTTAATCTCTTTCAACGGGCCGTAGAGAGAGAGAGAGATAGAGAGCGCTGGGCAGCATTGAAGCGAAGCACAGAGCGGCGAAACAGGATAAATTAAATTTGTTTTGCTGCATTAAATACCCGTTTCGCATTCGATTTTCACACCTCCAAAGGCGTGATTTAGTGATGGTGAGTATTTACAATTTCCTTTTTTTTGCTAGTTGTGCTACCAAGTGTCTACGTGTGCCAACAATTGCGAACAGAAAGAACGCAAGCACGCAAAGGTGGAATTAAATACAATTTGAAGTGGTGATCAAACATAGCGGTTTCCGTGGTGTAGTGGTTATCACATCCGCCTAACACGCGGAAGGCCCCCGGTTCGATCCCGGGCGGAAACAGATTTTTTTTTAAATTGTATGGTCATGCACATTTCAATGAAATTTTGAGTAGTGTGCTTAGAGGCTATGCGCTAATGACGTAATTTATGATAGTGAGGCGTCTGTGATTTTATT
Organism: Aedes japonicus; assembly: GCA_034211315.2. Classification (NCBI taxonomy): domain Eukaryota; kingdom Metazoa; phylum Arthropoda; class Insecta; order Diptera; family Culicidae; genus Aedes; species Aedes japonicus. Next base: position 12,636 of record JASCZW010014897.1, read on the forward strand.
ACGTGCCATATACGTTAGGGTGCCAAAGAAAATTTTCTCTCGCGAATTTCAAAAAACGCTTCAAGCTTGTATGCATTAGTGAAATGATTAAACTTGTAGTGTGTCGCACGGTAATGCTTATGGTTGGCATAGAAAATCAATGAAGGTCATCGAATCGGTATTCTGTTTCCCTAAAGAAAGTGATCAACATTTTGTTTTTATGTTTTTCAATAATTTGTTCGCTTTTCACTTGAGTTTCTACAGTAATGGTTTGATGTGCACTGAAAAAGTTTTCCGTAACAAGTTAGGCATTACCAAAGATAGTCTTTCCGTCAAATAGCACTAACTTCCGAAGGATGAAGTTCGTAGAAGATAGTAGTTGTTGTTTTGTTTTTTTTTTCTAATTCATGTTACAACTAGACATTGATCCACACATTTTTGTTTACTCTTACAATTGTGAGTACTATCATACATATGATAGGGCCGAAACAGAATATGGTACCGTGAATTCGGGTGAAATTGATCACTTTTGCCGATTTTTTTGGAATACCGTTCGGTGGAAGAATATATTAGTAGGCAATTTCATTTAAATTTCATTTTAAATAAGTACTGTTGTATACACTAGCCGCCAATAGTAGTTCAACTACGTATGAAAGAATATGTTTAAGGCACAACTAGTTTATTTCATTATAATACAAATATTCTATTCCGGGTGAAATTGATCACATAGAAATCAAGAAGACATTATGGATAAAGAATGTTTTTTTTTGATTGATCTTAATTTATTTTCCGTCGGTCTATTTTCTGTCCGGGTCCAAACACCAACACTAAGGAGATGACTTCACCTGATCCTACAGATTGAATCCATCAACACATGGGCCGGCCCTTACGGCTTTTACACGTGATCAAAATCTCTACGGTACCGACTAGAATTGATTCAAGACCCTCTGGGACGGGAAACAATTGCGCTTAACACTACTGGGCTATCGGTAAATTTGGTCAATTTCAAATTACAATTTGAAACTTTATTAAACTAAGACGTTTTCTCAAAAATTTGAACTTGTCTTGCTGGTGGATGTTAAAAAGTGTATTGTTTTTTCTTCAATAATTGAATTAAGCTAATTTTACTACAATTTTTGGTTCTTGTTAATGTTCAATGAAAAGTAAGATAATAGTAAAATAATACAAGTCATGTTACATGTTTTTTAATACTCTCGACTGCGTTTTTGAAAAGAAGTTTTATTCAAAAATTAAAAGTTTGAAAAAATTGAAAAGTAGCAAAATTAAATAAAAAAACTGTTGGTAGTTAAAAGCCAATTAACTAAAATCATTGATTCAATTATGCCGGACATAACAGCTTTAGTTTGGATAGGCTTTATTTAAGTAGCAATATTGGGCTTCTTTTTGTTGGTCATCACTGATCAATTTCACCCGAATTCACGGTATATGTTTTGCTCTACATGAAAATAACGTATTTTTGCATTTCAATACATCGAGAATCTTTCTGGGAAGGAAGGGGTTAAGCCATAGGAAGCTTATGGATCAGTTTATCTCAACGATAAAGTCATCAAACGTTTTAAATTGATCATTTCCTTTAATTCCATACATGTTCTAAAAATGTTATGGTAGTGTGACGTCACCTCTCGCTTGCTCAGAAATGTTTACAAGTCGGACCTCATATAAACATCATTGTTGTAAGCCAAAACAAGCGTTAAGCAACGAACTCGCTTCCTTCCAATCTTTCAAACAGCACACTATAGATTCAGGCGTTATCTGTTTAAATCTTACGCCATTTATGTGCATTAGATAAACGCAAAAAATTACGTTTCTTTCAAGCACTTTAATTCCTGATATAGGGTAGGTAACGACTTAAGCACCCCGAGACCCATTCGAGCACGGGGTTAGCGTTAACCTACAACGCTCATTTTTTGCAGTATGGTGCTTCACTAGATGGAGCACCATACTGCAAAAAATGAGCCTTGTAGGTTAACGTTAACCCCGTGCTTGGAATAGGGTCTCGGGGTGCTTAAGTCGTTACCTACCCTATTACCCTGAAGAGAATTTTATAATCGGTGTGTGAATCTCATCGGATGGTTCTTCCACTAAGGTAGTTGTTGTAGTCAAAATGATTTTCTGAATAATTTCATATTTTTTATATCCCCCCTATTGGAAAAACCACGCCAATGAAACATTGGGTATCGATTATAAGATGCTGTTTAGGGTAATATATCAGGAATTAAAAATCTATAATGAACAGATCCCTAACAAAAAGCCACAAACATTTTTTCAGAGAGAAACCGTTTTTTTCTCGATATATCATCAGATCTTGGAAGTTTTTGATTTTCGATTTTTCCTTGGGGAACATTTCCATATAGACAAATGTCAAATCGACTAGAGACACTCTAAATCATGTCCGATTGAGCGCAATTTTTGCATAGAAGCATATTTTGGGGTTGTAAAACTTATGAACAATGTCGTTTTTTGAAATTTGTTTCACATACATTTCATTGGCACTCTTATATATGTACTTATAAAAAATTCTCAAGAATGTAGGGAAGGGAACGGCTTGATCAGGGGTGACTGTTCTAATCAGTCGTTAGGAGTTAGGTTTAAAACTCCTACATTTTCACTTTCACATTTCACTTTTAATGATACGAACATAAGCTCTATCTATCGGGCTAATGATGCGATGTATAAATCATGATAGATAACCAGTTTATTACTGCCATTTTGAAGATTACAAATACATCATCTAGAAAACCATCAGTCTGCCTACCTGCTGAAGATGTTCACTAAAATTTTGCTTTCGTGTATTTTGCATTTGTTCGTGTGTATCGGAGTGAATGTCTTCATCACGCTCGGCGTGCGTGCAAAGCACGGACGTCCACTTCCCGGCTTCCGCTGCTTAGGACCATCCTGACTGTCAAACTGTCAAATGGCACGGTAAACTGTCAAATGGCACACATCTCTTTCGGCTTCTTCTGGGCGAGCAACAAACTGGTGATCACTTCTTTCGCGAACATTTTGACGAATTTGCAATACAACAAATAGAATGTTTGGATGCAGCACTTGAAAGTAACCATAAACAAATACACTTTCGTCAGAAATTAGTCACTAGCTGCACAAATTAACCCAATACTCAAGTTTGAACATTTTCGCATTATTTTCTGCCGCACCCTGTAAGTGTCGTCACATATCGGGGGCCTTTGATTTTTTAGAGTTTGGTGTGAAACTGTTTAAAATTAAAAGTAGATCAATGCAATGAAGAAAACAACCATTTGTTAGTCAGAAACAACGAACGAATCCGTGCGTGTGTGATTTGGACGTGATTACAGGTGCATTTGCCCCTTGGTAAAATCCGTTTTCGTTGACAGAGTCGGATGCAGAGAGTGTGGTCGGACTCGGAAAGAATGGAGTGTCCGGCTTTCAGTATCCCAAACCATAACGTTGCACATGGCGGTGGAAAGATGGCCGGCAACGCAGCCAACCTTTTCCAATCCCGTGAGCGATGATAACGGTACCGCAGGAAGCGGACGAGGCGACAGTTACAAATGACAAAATCATTGTTGTAGGAATAGGAGGGTAGGAGGGTACAGACGGTCTGTCTAACAAGGAGTTCGGCTTCCGAGCGGGGAAGTCAACGGTGGATTATTTTCCAGAATCGGGTATTGATATACAACACTGAGGACCAGGTAGGACTGAACTGATGACAGATTGCTCGATTGCGTCGCCATTTTGTATCCAAAACGAACATTTCCCATACGATTTGACAGTTGTTTTGGATACATCAACTCGTGCCAGACTCCACGTTGTCCGGTCTATTACTTGAGTGTCTATAACTGTACATAGGGCCTGCCTAAATGGAGTTGATGATCGGTGGCATGCTGGTTGAACGTTATTGGTGACATTGCAGGCTGGTCCGAGCGAGATGCAGCAGAATTGTTTGTTTTTGGCTACACAGAAAAAATAATGAATCCTAACAAACGCGTAAAATTTCTCCTCTTTTAATTTCAAGCCAAAGCAAGCGTAAACAACGTTATTGTTTGCTATCTTTCATACAGCATGCAATGTTTTCTGCAATCTTCAGCACTAAACAGACTTGATTCAAGCGATATCTGGTTTAAATCTGGCATGAAAGATCCCATTAAGTTATAGATTAGGCATAGCATCTACCTTTATGCATTAGATAACGCAGAAAATTAAATGTTTCTTTTTATCTATGTATGATCGAACGCACGATCAGTTCGAGGGATCACCGACCAACTTGGATAGAGCTAATGTTAACGATGACTTTGAAGGAGATGAACATGAGGTTTTCCTTAGTTTTTCCCATGAGGAGCTAGTTGAACGACCTTTCACTGGCGAACAAGCAACAAACAGAATATCGTGGATTGCTGCTTTAACAGCATCTTGGGACACATAGAAAGCTGCACAGGTAAAAAGAAACATTGAATATTACTGTGTTATACGCTAAGAATTATATGCCGAATCTCGGCTTTCTGAACACAGATCCACACAGCCGACCTCTCGGTTTCCGATCTCGGCTTTATTATGTTAACCGATAATCTCGGTCTGGGTCAAACTGGAAACTCATTAAGTTAGCATGGGAATCTCGGCTGAAATGAAACAAACAAAAAAATGAGGGTTGCCGAGATTTTGGTTAAATTGTATGTAAATACGAAATCATCGAAATATCGAATATTCATGCCTATAGGCAATATCCTGCTAAGACATTAATGGGATATTTCCATGTAAATGTAATCCAGATAACCCCTGAATCTAGTCTGTCGTATGACAGATTGGAGAACATGGTTGTATATGGCACTGCAAGTTTGTAAACAATTCGTTGTATCCACTTCCTTTGTAAAAGGGAAAAATTCATTATTTTTTTCTGTGTATAAAATCATGACCACTATGTTTACTGCACATTACAGAGTTGCTGACAGAGCGCAACTGCTTGATTAGGGCAACATAGTATTAATCTCTTAACCAATTAATAACTATTCAATTAACGTTTTGCAGATAAACAATATTCTGCAAAGTTGTAAGGTGGAAAATTCTCCGATAAAATAACTAGCGCAGTTGTCATTAAAAGGGTCCAGAAAAATAGCTACTAATTAGTGAACGAAAAGTCGCAAGTAGCGAGTGGTGGAAATAAATACAAATTAATACAATAGTCATACATCAGCAGTTTCCGTGGTGTAGTGGTTATCACATCCGCCTAACACGCGGAAGGCCCCCGGTTCGATCTCGGGCGGAAACAGATTTTTTAAATTTAAAAACATGCGCATTACCCTGGGACACGGACTATGAGCACGATTGACTGCCTGAGGTGGCTACTCCGTTATTGCCATATCAGCTATTATAACACGGACAGCACAACAAGCGATGCTTGGGGCATGCTGCCACATCCTCAATGTGGAAAAACTGGTGATCTCAAACTAAGACAACACTGGCGCCTTCAGTCTCGCCTGAAATCAGGCCGAGTGAATGGAGACAGAGATATGTTAGACGTGATACCTCGCTTTGAAGGGAAGCCGAGAAATACGCTCTGCACTTCTACGAGAAATCACTGTGGGTGTTGGATAAAATGGTTGGAGTTTGCTGCCGGATCTGTGTTGATAAACGATTGTGCTGAATTGAAGGTCGATGACTTTCGGCAGCGAACACTTCACATCTTCCTACTGATGCTTTTTTCGTAGTATACTAATATGAGGTGCCCAGCTTATGATAGTTTGCTGTAGTCGTTTTGCATTGTAATGCCGGTTATCATACAATAATAGTATCCCTTTATTTAGATTTTCAAAATGGCAAACAACAGGCACAATTACTGAAACATTTTTTTACTATCTATCGAAGATTACCTTCACTATTACAGTAGAAAAAATCCGAAAATGAGAACGAGCACGACATATTTGTTTGAACGAAAAAACAAACTTTATCATGTTTTCACATCATTGGAGATGGTTCTCACCAAAGTTCTGATTTTCTCTTGAAATTAAACTGTTAAAAGAAATATATTGCACTGAAAAGGCAAATTTAGCGGACAATTTACGAAGTTCGTCGCATTTTCAATCTCTTTTACTGGGAAGAGCGTAAACAAAAGAAGCTCGGAAAACAAGATTCTTCCAGTATCTGTCGAAGCGAACCGTGTGATCTGTCATTCGAAAACTTTTTTAATTTAAAAAATCATTGTTTCTCAAAACTAAAGACGAATGTTTGATGCCAAAATAATTCTTTTTTCCAACATATTATAAAAAATTTGCATACTAGGCTTTTAATGAAAATTGTACTTCAGAAAAAAAATGCAATGTGTATTACTTATTGCAGTGAAAATTGATGAAATTTTGGGCAAAAACTAGCTTAAAGGTGTAATAGTCTACATGCGGAAAAATTTGTCTAGCGGTTATTGAATGGCTTCCAGTGCAGAGGTACTTCGACTAAAAAATTGGGCTCGGCCGAGGAGCACCTAGGCCAGTCCCTACTGGCAGATCGAGAAACTGTTGGGAATCGAACAACGGTCATGCCTCCTGTTCAAGAAGAAGGTGCGTTGAAGACTCCGTCAACGTGCGAAGAGAGGGGAGATGTGCCAGTGCGCAATCCGGAATCCATTCTGAAATTCGCGACACGACCGTCTCGATCTCGTCTAGCAGAACAATCGACAACCAGGCCGGACTTGTCTTCGTGCTCCTAGGTCGGTCCGCCGAGCTGATGGACGCTGCGAAACCGATATGCCGTGGTTGGTGCCGTCAGAAATGCATCGCTAATGGACAGGCGAGACGTGTACGTTAAGGCGGAGCAACAAGCAGGTCTCTTGGCCTGAGCTTTTGTCGGCAAGTTCCACCCCGGAGTTCCGAAGAAGTTTCGGAAGAACGACCGGCACCGAGCCACACGGTCCAAATATATAAAGAAGAAGTCGCCTCAAAAGCGCTGGTTGCTAGGAAGGTAACACTCTGTTTGGCCGGATTCGGCATCGATGCCAGCTATGTGGTACGGAAGCAAACAGAAATGTTGGAAGGAAGGAGGCCAAATCTGATCAAACTCTGCCAGACTTTAACTGCCTAGAGGAAAATCTGGGAATTGTAAGGGCAAGTTCGGCAAACAGGTAAGGTTCTTAAAATGACATAGTCTTTGAAGAAAGAGCAACGAAGGGTGGTGTTAGAAAGATGGCGCAAGCGTTGCACAGGATTTGATGGATAGCGGTAAGTCTAAAGGGCGCATTAAGCCTCAGAGAGGAGGTTGAATAAACCAACTTTGCGTAAAACATAGCCAGTAATGTTAGCCTATGTACTTCCCTGAGAGTATCAAAAATCTCCGACCGTCAGACAGAAATTTTGGTGACAATACTTTTGTCTCGCTGAACTTTTTTTCGAGTGCAATTTTTAAATTAACTTTGTGTCCTTCTAGTTCTCATCAAAACAAACGATTGATGAATTCTGGCACGGATTCGGGCTCCAGATGCAAACGCAACAAAGAATGGTAGTCGGGTAACGCGGATTTTGTTCACTGTCAATAAGCGCCCGGGAAAATAGTTCCACATAGTTATGCACACACCGCGTGTGGCTCTCTGTGTCCCACTCTGTTTCGCAGTACTACGGGAGCCGAAACAAGCCCGATACGTTGTTCAGTCCAGGAATTGACTGCTCAAACACTCGCTAATAACAGTGTACAGCGCGTATCCTGTGCGAAGATTTCATCCTTGAAGAAGAGTCACCATCCTCCAGAAGAACCGTACCGAGCAAAGGCAAATAGTCATTATAAAAAATTACACCCGCACCTTCGTTTCTACAAATTAAAAATTTGTAATACCGCATTTGAGCGTTGCCTTGATGTTGTGGTGGTGGTGGATGGTGGTTGCTTTTTTGCCTTCATTTCTGGCAAATGTTTTGTTATGCTCCGGATTTCGGTCTCACCACACCAGCTAGGTATACAAAATCAAAGGACTTCAGGCGCTCGTCGAGCTGAGGAGAGTGCAGGACAGCGAAGGAATGGCGGCACGGCGCTTTGAGATTAATCCCCTCGCGGTCGGTTGCCGTAATTCGCAAATGGCATAAACCAGCCAACCAGCCAACCAACTGGCAGTGCGCCGCTCTGGAGCTCCAAGCAGTTAAATGTCATTCTTTGACGGTATAAGTTCAGTTCTTCATGTTCGCTTGATGGTGGCGCAAGCACCCATTTCCGGCGCTGTGGTGTGTCATTCAGAGGGAAGAGAGCAGGAGTGCCCGTTTCGTGTAAATACAATTTCGCGTTTCGCATCTTCCTTTATGGGGGGAGTGGATGGCAAGTCTGGTGCAGCAGATCTGTCGAAGATGCCTCCGCCACTGTCACCGGCCTCGAAAGCGCGTCAACGGCTGGCATTCGGATGAGCAACAGCAGGTGAGAACGGCTCCAGTGCCACCTGACCGGCTGGTGTGCTCTGGCAGATCCGGAGTGAATGGCAGACGGCGAGGATTTTCCGGGATTCACCCGAAGAAGCTGACGACAGTCCCCCTCCTGGTCGATTACCAAGCATCCAAATCCCCACTGTTGTACTTTCGCTCATCCGGTGTATTTTCCTTGTTGTTCGTTGATTTGTTTGTTGCAGCTGTCTGAAAGCTCGGCAGTTCTTTTTAGTCTTCGTCTCAGCGGGCATCGTGTCTTGCAATGTGTCAGTTTTCATTTTTAAGGCGCTGTTTACTGAAAGTTTTGAATGAGGGTTATGCCGTAGCTTAGAGCTTTGCAGACACGGGTAAATTGCACATAATGCTAGCTCTCTAGATAACATAGTGCTTCATCTTGCTTACTTCGTTTGAATAAAGTGTTCTTCTAGCATCCTAGCAGATGTGTTAATTTCGAGAGTCAGGATAGTTCATCGAATCTCCTTTCTCCTGAGGTGTTATGAGGGTTTCTGGATTATGTTTTAGTTCGACAAACGCCTGGTAGTATAGTCATGCGCCTGGATATTTTCTGTATTCAACTCATGTGACATTGTTTTATGAATTAATAAATAGAAATTGGCTCATTTCATCTTCTGAAAGAAAGTCCTCCCCCTTCATTAATAGCCGTTCTGAGTTTGATGCAGCCCATAATGTATCTACCACAAATGTATATGCAACAATGTACAACTCTCTCAAGAAAAGGATTAGAATTTAGTACAAACGCTTTTTCCTTGTACAAAAGCACAGTCTGAGTGGTAATACATGCCGTAACTGAACGGGGCATGC
>JASCZW010014898.1:0-21819 GCA_034211315.2 Aedes japonicus
CCTCTGGACCAAATTATTCGGAGTCGTGTCGTGACCGCTTACGGCAATCATGCCGGATCTCGCGCCGCCGAAGCGAGGACATCCGAAGACCACATGTTCCGTAGTTTCCTCAACTCCCACGCACTCGCTGCATGCGGAGGAGTGTGCATGCCGATATTTGTTCAGGTATTGTATAAAACAGCCGTGACCAGATCATATCTGCGTTAAGTGGAAGTTCACTTCACCGTGTCGCCTACCAACCCACCCGGTTAATTCCAGGATTAGTTGATGGGTCCACCGACCTTTGGTGGAGTTATTCCATTCCCTTTGCCCAAAACCATGGGAGCGGCTCTAGTGGTCTTCCGAGTACCTCTTGTTCCACGTTGTTCAAAGCACTCTACGTCCTCTTTTATAATAATCCAGCAAAATAGCCGTCTTGGTGGCTCGGTATACCCTCCGGTCCCGATGCTTTGTTCACCTTTAGAAACTTTGCTATCGCAATGTTCCTCATTCGTCACCGTCGCCTCGTCGCCAGCCCCTTGTGCCGTTGCCAATGCCCACGTGGAGTATTAGGCTGAGCCGCCCACCCTTCCGTTGCTATGACAGCGTTAAGGTCTGGGATACTGGAACGTTGGTCAGTTCCGGCAGTTAACGGAAACATTCCGGAATATATGCGTGAAGGCATGTTTTTGAGTTTTTTCTTCGTTTTATTTATCAATTCCTCCTCAGTTTTTGCGACAAAATTGTTGGAGTAGATTTTAAGCTAAGGGTTGGCCAAGAAATTATCGATGGGACGCAGCTGGGGGACGTTGGGCGGGTTCGCCGACTTGGGTGTCACAAAGATATTCAGCCGCTCCATCTCCTCCAACGGTCGCTTAGAGTAGTGAGCCGACGCCAGATCCAGCCAGAACACCGCGTCTTCGCCATTATGGTATTTCTTGATGAATGACGCAACTACCGGCAGGCATTTCGTACTATAAATTTACCCGTTCACGGCCAGTCCGGAGCGAAAGAAGAGCGCCTTTGACATCCCCGTCTCGCTGATTGTCAGCCACAGCAGTACCTTCTTGGGGAACTTGGTGTGTGAAATGAACTTCACCTCGGAGCTCACTTCCTTGGTTGGGGAAGTAAAATACGAAGTGCCCTGCCAATCGTTGCCATGCAGGGTGAGATAGGTCTCGTCATCTATCACCACCGCCACGCCGCGATTCGACGGAAAAAGTCGAGTTGACCATCTTATTCAGCCGCTGCCGTTGTGACATTGCCTGCAGCTCCGAAACCAGTGGACGTGACTTCCGCTTCCTGACATGTATGTTCTTGTCCTCCAGGTATTTTTTCACTGTTTGGCCGGTTGAACCGGTCTCCCGGCCAAGCGCACGCAGCGATATAGCCACTTTTCCTTCGATCTTTCTCTTCCTCATCCTTTGGAGATTCTTGTCGCTCAGGGTCGTCGGCCGTCCGAAACTGGGCTTTCTTTCGATGCTCGGATTGTTGTCTAACAGTGCCAAGAAGTTGTAGATGCCGGATCGGGCGTGTCCGGCATCCACAAGGTTCTTTAAACGCGCACACTTCTGAACGGAGTTGCTTCACAGTTTTTGCCGTCACGGTTAGAGTTCGACTGATAGAGCTGTCAAAATTTGTCTGCTGACTCATGGGCTACTATGATTGATGCTGCATGCAAGCATGGGAAAAATCGGTTCACTTTGCGCTCATTTCTCACTCACACGCCTAAACATTCAGAAGTGAGTGTTACCACGTTTAAATTATTCCCATTCTGTTCATTACAATTCTGCTTTCATTCTATTCGTAGAAGATAGAACTGAGTAAAACTGGCAGCTGATCGTACAGTGAATGAATCGGACGGTAGCAGTGTGGACGATTTCTCATTGCCTATTTTTTCGCCGCTCAATCATTAACGATTGCATTCAGTTGGATTCAGCTGAGTGAAATTGATTGAATCACAGTCATTTCTTCAAATCATACCTTAACCATCATTTAACATTTCAAATAATGATCTAACATGATGCAAAGCAATCTAATGCAACATTAAAACATAAAGCGTCATTGTAAACCGTATCTCTGATCATTCCAGCTGATTGCATTAACTGAGCCAAAATAAACTCATTCGGTGTATTCAAATGGCTTGCGTTCAGTGGCAATGCATTCATTAAATATAACGTCTAGCTGAAAATTTGTTTCGCTTGATTCTGTTTTTCTCGTCTATTCTTTCTACAATTTTCGTTTTCGAGGATTCGTGTAGAATTATTCAATGGGAAACATCACACTCTTACGCTTTTTCATTAGCAACCGAGTCAAATTATAAGTACGAGACACTGAAGAAGTCTGCACATTGTAGACGAAATAAGCGTATCTGTCAAGATAAGCAAAGGTAGTTGGAATTAAATGGAGATTACTAATTTTTCTTCTAATTTCTAGTTACAGGTATTCCACTAATCAGCTCAAACCCTCTAGGATTCAACTGAGTGTTGCTATTTTATATCGGTAGTGCTCATGCGAGTGAATGATTTATCCCTTTCTTGGCTGCAAGGGTAGTTTCGTCAGTGCGGGTGAAGGTAAACCCATGATAAATCGGCAATTTTTGTCCATTTTTTTAAATGCAAACGTTACATGTGTACTTGATTCTAAAACAACGTTTCATACCATTGATAAGGCATTTTTTTTTCTTCATATTCAGGATGTTCTAGGTCTTCAATGAGGCTTTTTACTCATATGTTTTTATTTGTTTTGATAACTTTGCCAAACACAGTTTACATTTATATTCAGTCTGTGATTTTATACAGCTATTCTTTTTCAAATATTTTTTTTTCATGCAGAGACACGGTGTTCAAGATATCAAAATATTAACAAATTCTACAAACGGTGGGTCGATTTCATGATTTTATTATCTGCTAATTGGAGGCACAACATTTTGCATTCAAAACAAAATTGCAGAGAAACTAAGCGAGATAGAAAGTACATGTCAATAAAAGAATTGTAGAGGCCATATTTTTATGCCATGATTTTGTTGAATAAACCACTACTGTTTATTACGTGTTTTATGCAAAAAAAAAACATTAGAAAAACCTTAAAACTTTTAAAGTTTAAGATGTTTAAGAAGTTTATGATGTTGAACACTTTTCTACCCCTAAAAGGACAGTTAATGATAATTACTCAAAGTTTAAAAGAAGCTGTTATGTAGGAAAAAAAATCGGGTTTTGAATGAGCGAAGCAAAATCTTACTAAGTAGCATAATTTGTGAATTACAGTCAATTCAAGACTAACATGTGCCAAAACATTAAAAGTTCAATAACTCCGAAAACTTTGAGATTTGACCATATGCGTAGAGCAATGTTTTTCATCAAACTGAACACCCTGTATAAACGCATTAATAAACCAGAATTTAACCACACAGAACAGACATTGTGCTCGTTTTATTGAAAAACTTGTGTAAAAGTTAATATGGGAAGCCGGTATAAAATGCAAGTGCAGAGAAAAAACAACAAACAAATTTGCGGTTTTGTGCTAGGCTTTGTATTGATAAACATTTACATGGCAGTTATCGCACAACTGCAGCGCCGCCTACCAGGAGCATAACGACATACATTTGAAATGTCGGTTTTACACAAGTAGCAGATCGAAGATGAACGTCTTTTATTTGATACGCTAAAACACGTCGATTCAAATGTTTGCTTTCAAAAGCATATTCATCCATTTCGCAAATTTCTCCGGATTTAGGCTATTTAACAGGGGTTGATAGATGCACAGCTTATTTTCTGATAAGCATTCGTTTATAAAAATAATGATTGGGCATTAGGTATCTTTGTTATTGCTGTGAGGTGACTGCCTCAATATTTTTCTGTTCACTTCAGTGACAAATACTTCTCTATTATACAAATGGATTGAGTCTTAATGGTGTTTTAATAATGACAGCAGTATTGCTGCCCTTAAAATTTCGGTAATGCATACAATAGCAATGCTTCAGTCAAAACCCTAGTAGCACACTTGTTGCAATTCAGTTGATAAAACATTAAAATGTCTTGCTAGGTCATGATCAAGTTACTACAACTAGTTATGATCGTAGTGTGCTACTTCGGAAGGATCACCTAAGGAACTCCAGCCAAGTAAAATAAAAACAAAAGTAAGTCATGATTTTCAGATTTTCGAAGCGGTACGTTTTTGCACAGTCTGTTCAAAGCCTGCTGAAAATGATTCACATGGTAATGTCAAATACTGTTCCGTTAATTTCGTTCTGTCATTCCGTTAATGAGACCGTTGGACCGAGTATATGACAAAAACGCTAGTCGAACCATTTGAAAAAAGTTGAGAGTATGGTTCCTTCCATATGACAAAAATTCCCGACTTTTTCCTGCATATTTCCCGATGATTTCGGATTCCCGCATTTCCCGATTTTCTTGAATCTGTGGCCACCCTGTAAGAGCATCTCAGTTAAGGTTCTGGACCCTTATCTTAAGAATAGAAAAAAAGAGAACGACTAGCCTTAATATGGATAAACATTATACAGCAAAACAGGACTAATTTTGAAGATATAAGCTTTGAAGAATGGAAATGACTAGTAAAATCTGTATCCACATTAATCCGGAAACCTTCAAATCATTGTAACTTTTGAAATATTGTATGTAGGAATGAAAAATTTCACTGTGATATAGCTGAGAGACGAAAGAAAAACAAGTGCTCGAGCGAATTTTGTACGGGTGTACGGTTAATCCTGACTTGTCAATACGGGACCTTGCAAAAACATTAGATTTGCCTGAATCCACTGTTAACGATGTGCTCAAATCATTTTCGGAACGTTTGACGGTGGACAGAAAACCGAGAAGTGACAAAAACATTGGACGCGCTGATCCTGTCATGGACCGAAAGGTGAAAAGGATATTAACGAAAAACTTAAATCTCTCCATTCGAACGGTGGCTCGTAAAATAGGGATGTCGCCTGGTTGTGTACAAAAATCAAAACAACGTTTGGGACTTAAGTCGTATAAAGTAAAAACAGTTCCAAATCGCAACGACAAACAGAACTTGGCAGCAAAATCACGGGTTCGACGTTTGTACTGCGAATATTTGACGAAGTTTTCATGCGTTGTTATGGACGATGAAACTTATGTCCTGGAGGATTTCAAGCAGCTTCCAGGGCTGCCTTTTTATTCTGCTATGGCCAGAAATGCTACAGCTGAGCATTCCAGAACAAAGAAGGCATCGAAATTTCCCAAAAAATACCTTGTGTGGCAAGCAATTTGCACGTGTGGCAAAAAGAGTAAATCTTTCGTTACTACAGGCACAATCAACAAGGAGATCTATCAGAAAGAGTGTCTGCAGAAGCGATTGCTACCCTTCATCAAAAGTCACAAAAAAACCTTTGTTCTGGACCGATTTGGCATCATGCCACTATGCTAAAACTGTGATGGAGTGGTACCAAGCAAATCAACATTGTCAGCAAATGAACATTGTACCAAAAACCTCAAACCCGCCAAATTGCCCAGAGCTACGACCAATCGAGATATATTGGGCTCTGATGAAGCGGAAGCTTTCTGGAAAGAAGCAAGGAATCAAAGACATCAAACACTTCCAGCAAATTTGGATAAAGACGGCTTCTAAGATTTCTGAAGAGTTTGTACAAACCCTAATGGACGGAGTTAAGCGCAAAGTTCGAAATGTTTATGCAAATACCGAATAACTATGTTTTGTCTTCACGAATTGTTAAAACACATCCCAAGAATCTGAAATAAACAACTACGACGGAATATAATGCGAAATTTATGTTTTGTTCATTTTTTGAGGTGTCCGGATTATTGCGGATACAGACCTCAGTAGAAAAAGTTAAATTTAAGTTAAAAGTTAAAAAAAAATACAAAAAGGCAAAATTTATTGATTCAGATAGCAAAAACTAGAAATTAGTAATCACAAATAAAGTTGAAAATTTGTAAATTAAACTAATGCAATTTTGTTGCTGCAATTCAACAAATCAAGTTTCGGGTGATGAGACCCGTCTTATATTCCCAAACATTCTTCTTTTTTCAGAGAGCGAGAATTCGCGCTAAAACCATAAGCCATATTGGGCTAGTACTATAGAAGTACCAACCATTTGAAGAGAATTGAAGCATCACTTAACCTTCTTAGACTAGATGCTCCTAACGACCGTTTTAAAATACATTTTTGTTCTGTACACCAAACAGGGCATTCTGTTTAACGATTCGCTCCGTCTATTCATTTCACTTTTCGTGGCCAGGTGAGCAATCGAGGAGTCTATTTCGTGGAGATTATTGCGTGAAAAAACGTACCAGTAACTGGTTCGGTGACATTCGATGTCTTCAACGAATTATTCCTCATCGTAGCTCCATCTACGAGGTGAGTAAACGTCAATGCTAATGCTAATGCTAAAGTTGCGTTTTCAAATGCGTGTGACTTATACCAAGAAGAAAATTGTCAGTACGTGATGGATCAATAGTTGGAACGTTACAAATTAAAGCTAAAAGACCAAATGATCAAATCAAAATAAATCCGTGACGAAATTAATGAGAGTTTGTATTAGAGGTTTACAATTAAGTTGCGGAGAACAGCCATCAGTGCCATCCGATTCCCCTACTCAAAGTAAACATGTCGTTACAAACAATTAACAATTAATCTTCTAAGAGAGTCCATTTTACTTTCATCGGGTCAACCCCTTATAGTTTGATCGTCTTGAGTGCACTTCCTATCTACAATATCTTTCACACTCTGCACAAAAACCAAATGTTTACAAAACGATACTGCCGCATTGGAGGCATGCTCATAATTCAGCCACAATGTTAAAGCTGGCCAACTGAGGTTGGAAAGGATCACTAATGAACTGAGAGAAAAAACAACACCACAATACCACACTCTCCACTGCAACACGTTGACCACACATTTCATTGCCATCAGCTACCGAAAGGCATCTCGACAGTGTTTAATTTAAGTTGCCTTGAACGACCGACAACAGCACGAACTTGCTGTCTAACAAGCAAGTTGATGACTTTTTTTTCCCCACCATGCCCATATTCCTCTCAAGAAGACGACGAACGACGAACGACGCTAAGACTGCTGCTCACTAGTAAAGGTCATATAGAAAAGACATCAATTCGGCTTTAAGAGCGTCAAACCTTATAGACAATTTAGACACACCACTTGTTTTTTTTTTCCACTCCCAACTGACAACACTGCTCCCTTCCGCTCGCATATGGTTCGGCAGGCGCATTCACCGATAAAGATAACCCGCCCCGGACTGTGGATACTGATAACAAATGAAGCCGGCTAAAATTGCCACACCACTTGCTGCCAAGTAGATATAACTCCGCACAAATTCGTACATTTATTCGAGTCGTTCGCCCTTCGATTGGGTTTTACGATTTCAAAACACGTGTTGGCCTGCGACTCTACTCGTCACTATATTATCACCTAAATCCACGCACACACACAATCACACACACCCTTGGGCCCTTGTGGAACGATGGCGCGCTTCGGATCGGGCGATAGACACAATGCACATTAACTTACTACTTTTTCACTTGTAGTAGAAGTAAGCGCTTTTGCCCGTTGAACAATGAGATGAGGTTTCTTCTAGCAATTGACACTTGCATTTAATTGCGACACGACCGACATAGCCGGTAATCCGGGTTAGAGTTACACTGCAATTAAACAGTATCGCGAGCTGATAGTAGATTAACTAGAGGAACTTTGAATAATGCACCGTCGTCGTTTGCAGTTCAAGTTCTGCTGCTGCGCGCTTTCGACTACACGCGGGAGAGACTGCAGCTCTCTGTCCCGCCCGATCGGAGGTTGAAATTAATCTGACTAACTCGACGGGTTCTGCTCGTTTTTCGGCGCTTACAAGTTGGCGATGATGATTGGTGTTGTGTGTGCCCTGTCTGTATAGGTCATCATCAGCATTCGACGTGTATTTACTGTTTATTTTTTTCGCACGCGTAATGTATTGGGTCTTAGGTCTTTGAGTGGGCTCGCTGTATCGCTCTGCTTGCTTATCTCAACTGTTAGAACAGAGAACAGCGATGAGCTGAGTGACTAGCAACAAATGTGTTAAATGTTTGCGAACTGAAGTGGACGATGGCTCACGATGTGACTGCCGGCTGTGTGAGAAGTTGAGATGGAGCGTGAAGGAGCTGGTGTGTTCATTGAATGGGATTAAGCTATTGTGTTGATGCATAACGTGTTAACTGGCGGAACTTCACTGAACCGGAGGATGCTCTCGGTCAAGCTGATTTTTTTCATGCTGATAGATTGGAATCGAAATTGGATGCGTTGTTGATATTTCAAAACAAATTTTTATCGACCTTGTTCGATTTGCAATATTTAGTGAAATTGTTAGAATTTTCATGATACTTTAGCAAAACTTTGAGTTTAAGTTTACTTTATATAGCTTAACTCATAGATCTATATTCCATCTTCTTTTTCATTTTTGCATTTCGCGCTCATTGCTTATCGCAATTAACTTATTGTAAGTCCTCGAAATAATGTCGCACGGATTGTATCGTTAATTATGGGTATTAAGAAAGGCTGATTTATTTGCTTCTGTAATGTATTTTGTAGGCTATATTACAAAAATAATGTTCTTTATTTAAACAGTGATCAAATAACAGTAATATATATTTATCTATTCTTTGTCTTTGGCAGATAATGCACTTAATGTTCCTCATCAGGTTTTGGGCTACTATTTTGTTCACATTCACCCAGTCCTTTTTGAATTTGTCGACTTCAATGGCTTCTTTACCCTTCTTCCGAAGTTTTTTTTATCAAAGCCTAAAATGGGCCTTGTTTGCGGGTAATTTGGAGAATTCGTCGCCTTCTGTACAAACCGGACTTCTTTTTCGCGATACCAGTCCATTATGGAATGCGCATAATGGCATCAGGTGCAAACAGTGGATGACCTTTGTGCTTTCGGATGAGTTGTAGTAGGGTAATTGATCCTGGTTCGAACCATTGCCATGGCTTGTCATGCAATCCTTGAATCAATCCAAAGTTTTCTACAAAATTCTAAGGATTATTATCACATCTCAAGCAACACAAAACTGACAAAATTGATGGTAGTAACTTGATTGCTACTTAATTGAGTTGCATTCAAGTAACTTCAACTGCTTTGCCGCAAGTGTACTGCTTGGGATATAGACTATAACTCTTGGCTTGGAAGGAAATTAGAAAGGCTGTCCACGTTAAATTTTGGACACCAAAATAATAGCAAAGATTTACACATAATTCAACAGAACTGTTTGTTCATTTCACAATAATAGATTTATGTCTAGATTAGAAACAGTTAATTCAGATGCAACAGATGTCGAACTTCCTGTGGTACACCAGCCATCAGGTTCCGTGCGGTATCCTCAGATACGCCCGCCGTAACGAGTTTCCGCTTAACTAGAGCCCAGTATTTCTCTATTGGGCGAAGTTATGGACAGTTTGGTATATTGGCTTGTACTGAATACCATTCCAGGAAGGATTTCGCACAGTGACTAGAGGCCATATCAGGCAAAAGCTAAGCTAAAGAGTCCTGGCTTCTGATAAACGGCATTCTTTCTTGTACACATCTTTATTGATAGTGCCGGCAGAGACGAAACTTTTAGATTTTTGACCACAACTACATATGCCTGCCAAATCAAATACAAATGATTTGCAAACATAAAACACGGTACTTTTCGAAAGGAAGTGGCACATGCTTGGCAAATATTGCGTCCCACGAAAAGGTTGTTGAGTACCTTTGTTCGCACTTTTCCTAAAGAGTACAGAAAAAATAACGTGCCCTCCCAAAAGAATAATCTTGAAGATAAATACCCTTCACATTTTCAAAGACAACTTCCCAACAAACATCAATCTATATAATAAAAATGAGTTGGGGTTTCCTTTGTCACGATTTAACTCGCGAGCGGAAAGACCGATCGGCATGAAATTTTGTATACAGAGATTTTTGGGGCCGGAAAATAATCTTATGATGGTTTGAAGCCCCTCTCTTTACTGGAAAGGGGGGTTCCCATACAAATGAAACTCAAATTTCTACACAACACGAGAACTAATCAAGCAAAAGAAACCAAATTTAGCATGTGTGAGTTTTTGAATGCAAAAAAGGTTTTTATGGTAGCTTGAGAACCCTCCCCGTCATTAAAGGGGGGGCTCCCATACAAATAAAACACAATATTCTGCATAACTCGGGAACTAATCAAGCAAACGGAACGAAATTTAGCATGTGGTGGTTTTTTAAGACATAAAATTATTCTATGTTGATTTGAGACCCCTTCCCATCCTAAAGGGGGGGGGGGGGGCTCCGATACAAATGAAATACACTATTCTGCATGACTCGAGAACTAATCAAGTAAGTTGAACCAAATTTAGTATGTGGTGGTTTTTGAAGACAAAAAATTGTTCTATGTTGATTTGAGACCCCTTCCCTTTTCTGAAAGGGGGGGAACCTATTCAAATGAAACGCAAATCCTTGCATAACTCGAGAACTAATAAGAGAAATGGAACCAAATTTCGCATGTGGAAGTTTTTGAAGGAGGGAAATGTTTCTATGGTGATTTGAGACTCTTCCGTCATATGAGGAGGAAGGGGGGAGGGGCATAACTCGAGAAATAATCAAGCAAATGGAACCAAATTTGGAATGGACGAGTTTTTTAAAGCATGAAAGGTTTTTATGGTGGTTCAAAGCCCCTCCTCCCTCTAAAAAGGGGGGCTCTCATACAAATGAAACAAATTTCAACTAGACATGAGAACTATACCTACTGCTTTGCAAATTTGTATTAAGTGGTTTTTGGGTCCGGGAAAGCATTTTATGATAGTTCGAGAGCCCTCCCGCTTCTAGAAAGGGTCTAGAAAAACTTCCAGCATAACTCGAGAACTAATCAAGCAAATGGAACCAAAATTGGTATGGGTGAGTTTTTGAAAGGAAGAAATGTTTTTATGGTAATTTGAGACCTCTCCTCACTCTGAATAGGGGGGCTACCATACATACGAAACACAAATTTAAACCAAACATGAGTACTATCCCTACCGCTATGCAAATTTGTATGCAGGGGTTTTTGGGTCCGGGAAAAGATCTTATTATAGTTCGACATCCCTCCCGCCTTTAGAAAGGGGGGCTCCCATGCAAATGAAAAACTATTTTCTGCATAACTCAAGAACTAATCAAACAAATGGAACCAAATATGGCATGTGGAGGTTTTGTAGGCAAGAAATGTTTCTACGGTGGTTTGAGACCCCAAGCAAAAGAAACCAAATTTAGCATGTGTGAGGTTTTAAAGGCAAGAAAGGTTTCTATGGTGTTTTCAGATTCCTCTTCGCCCTGAAAGGGGGGACTCTTTCTATTAACGTCTCTTTAAACTGTACGTCTGCTTTAGACGTTTTAGTTCATTCGAGACGGTTGAAAGGGGGAGCTCCTATACAAATGAAATACAATATTCTGTATAACTCGACAACTAATCAAGCAAATTGAACCAAATCTGGCATGTGGAGGTTTTTGTAGATGAATACTGTTTCAATGCTAATTTGAGACCCCTCCCTTTTCTGAAGGGGGCTCCCATACAAATGAAACACAAATTTATGCATAACTCGAGAACTAATCAAGAAAATGGAACCAAATTTGGCATATGGAGGTTTTTGAAGGAGAGAAATGTTTCTATGATGATTTGAGACCCCTCCGCCTTCTAAAAGTGAAGGGAGGGATCTCCCATATAAATGAAACACAATTTTTTGCATAACTCGAAAACTAATCCAGCAAATAGAACCAAATTTGGCATATGGAGGTTTTTGAAGGAGAGAAATGTTTTTATGGTCATTGAGACTCTTCCGCCTCCTGGAGGGGGGGATGCGGTGGGGTGGGGCTCGCATATAAATGAAACACAAATTTCTGCATAACTCGAGAACTAATAAAGCAAATGGAATCAAATCAGATGTGGATTTTTTTTAAGGTCAGACATATTTTTATGGTGGTTTGAGACCCCTTTGCCCTCTGAAAGGGGGGGCTCTCATACAAATGAAACGCAATTTTCTGCATAACTCGAGAACTATTCAAGTAAATGAAACCACATTTGGCATGTGGGGGTTCCTAGAGGGTTTGAGCTGTTTAGTGGAATACCTGTAACTAGAAATTAGAAGAAGAATTAGTATCTTCCATTTAATTCCAACTACCTTTGCTTATCTTCGACAGATACGCGTATTTCGTCTACAATGTGCAGACTTCTTCAGTGTCTCGTACTAATAACTCGACTCGACAGTCGAGTTATTAGTACGAGACACTGAAGAAGTCTGCACATTGTAGACGAAATACGCGTATCTGTCGAAGATAAGCAAAGGTAGTTGGAATTAAATGGAAGATACTAATTCTTCTTCTAATTTCTAGTTATGTGGGGGTTATTGGAAACAGGATTTTTATTTATATTAAAATGGATTTCTGTCTGACTGTCTGTCTGACCGATCGGAGTGAAAATATGTATCCAGGTATTTTTGGGGCTGAAGAAGGTTCTTATGATTGTTTGAGACCGCTTCCCCCTTCCGGCTCGCATACAAATGAAACACAAATTTCTGCATAGCTTGAGAACTAATCAAGCAAATGGAATCAAAAATGGTATGCGGGGTTTTTTGAATGCAAGAAATGTTTCTATGGTGAATTCAAACACAAATTTCAACCAATCCTGAGAATTATTCAGGTAACTAAGCCACAAACTGTGTATTGTCTGGGTATGAAGAATGTTCTGATAGAAGTTTGAACTCCTTATTACTCAAAAAAAAACTCATTAAAAAAAGCGTCAGTTCTATGTAATGTTCATTTATTTAGTTGCAAGTGTAGCAACGCTCGCACCGGGATCAGCTAGTGCTGAATAACTATTTCTTCAATCAAATATGGAAAAGTTGTTGAGTTTCTTCTTCTAGAAAGCTAAATAACTTCTCCAAATTTGTTTGAACAAGCAGTTTGTTGGGTTGGGACTGTTTTCAACAAAATTCATCTTTTTCTTTCGATACATCTATTCATGCATAGAAACGAATACAATTCTACAACTAAAGATATATCTGTTATTTTTAATGGACTTCTTCTGGTATTGATTGGAAAAAAATGCTCACAAGAGGAATTGTAATGAAAACATAGTAAAATAATATTTAGTTATTTAGTATGCCCACCATTGACCTATATCACTCCTTGTAAACGACTTGGCATGCTTTCGAAGAGATTGCGGAGGGATGTTCCATCAATGTTCTGCCAGGCTTCATTCAAAGCTGGGAACAGTTTGGTTTTGTTTATAACTTCACCCTCATCATCCTATCTATCCTAAATCGACCTCGAAGTTTCGATAAAGTCTGTGGATTGTGGTGGCCATTCCAATAGTTTAATGCAATTTACTTTGAAGAACGCAGTTGATTACCAAGCGGTATGCTCTGGGAATATTTTTGAGCAAGTTTAAATCGTTAGATCTTGTTGAATTTTCTAATTAGAGAATGTCGACTCTTCAATCGAATAATTCCTTTGGGTACCTTCAGATTCAAGATTTCACGACTCGTTATTGTTGAACATCTTCTTGCCTTTCCCATGATTCTCGCATAATGGTGACGTAAGATTCTTCCTCTCACGACCTGATTTATCTGCCACACTTCCATACTGTTCGAATTTCATCCTTACCTTCGTTACACCAGAGTAGCTTGAAGCCCACTTAGCAGCAATCTCTCGGAACAATTCATGGTTCTGGTGGTCCCAAAAGATGAGATTTCAGATTTTCAATGGAACTTGTATAGTTTACATCCTGAATCACGAATAATAACTACAAACTGAAAAAAATGAAACACGAAAAAAAGCTTTTGGTACATATCACATGTAAATAATCATGAGAGGACATGTCTATCTCAGCGACTGGGAACGAACAATACACGTCAAAATATAATTAGATGGAAATGAGCATTTTTTTTCCTTTCGACTCCTGCTGTTGAATCCGCTATGATAGATGTTATACTTGAACGCAGTGTTGGAATCGGGATCCACCACCCTGAATTCACGTTCTCCAGATCTAGGCCACTGAACTTCCTCAACAGCAGTCACGCCCAAAGTATCGTTCGTATTATCTTCTTTGTTCATTTTTTGTGGTAGGTTAAGATTTCAGCATGCTACCTTACCGGGGTCGCGCCTTCTCACGTTGGTGCAACTGTCACCTTAGGAATAGCTGACGTTCTTATTAAGCCGCTGGATGTCAGGACAGACGCTGTTCTAGCCACACCTCCTTGGTGGACAGACGCTCGGCACGCACCTCCTCAATCTATCTGAAGTCAGAAGGACATCAGTGCTCAGGCTGCACTACCAGCTAAGTACGCAAACCCTAATTGGCGGTCTTTGTCATCTCTTGATCCATGGATGCATGCGGTAGGCAATTGTGAGGAGCATAGCTATGTTCCGGGGACGTACGGTCCTCCCCAGTGGTCGACTCCCCATTTTGAATATCAATAGAAAACATCACCATGAGGCACCAACAGTGGACAGTAAAGTTTGCTAGAATGAAAGATATGCAGAGAAAGTGTTGAAAGTTCCGTCAGTGTACGGTAGGTTGGAAATAGAATAGAAGTATTGAACATTGAGTGAAAGGGCATGGGTGTGCAATTTCGGCCATCAAGAGACAACACGTCTTACCCCCACTAGAACCAAGGGCATTACCATTGCCTAACATCCCACTGCGGGGTAGGTCAAGGCACGGACGAATCCGCCACCTCAACAGGCAAAAGTAACGTGTTGGATCGCGCTCATGTACCACTGATAGTTTGTTATAGTTTCTATCGGCAGTTTGTGGACACTCTGTTTTGATGCGTACATGGGAGGGGGACCCTCTCCTTTTGGGTTTGTTTTTATACACAACGTCTCATGATTACTAACATTTTTTCTCGTCTCGAGAGAAAGACTGTAAAGCTTCTTTCTTAGCGTTTCAAGCTTATTACTTTCGCAATTAGTTTATTGCCTGCCTTCAACTTAGTGTTCTAAATGCATTGCCACAGTTATTAATAAAGAGCTTTCGATGCGAGGTACCATTTTGTCATTAGTTTGATGGTGTGGCAGTACAATCATACCCTATACTCAGGGAGTTGAGAAATTTTCCCTAACGAAAAATTCCCAGACCAGACCGGGAATTGAACCTTGCCACCTTCAAGCGGAAAAAAAATCCATGCCCAGATCCATGAACTGCAGTCATGAATTTTATAACAAGCAAAAGTACACTGTGGAGTGAATTACGTAAATATGAACAAAATAACGTTTAAAGGGAAAAATCTTAAAAGGTGAACTAGTTCACGGTCCGTTTTCGTTTGCATGAACGCCTTTTTTTTCTGTGCAGCATGGTGTTGCTTTGTAGTGGCTGAAGGGAGGACACACACACTTAGTTTTCTTTACAGAAATCTGTAAAGTTTTACCGAATTCTCAACAGTTGAAGGTTCGCTAATCTAATTTTACGGAATTCGGTGAAATTTTACCGAAATCCGGTATTTTTTTTGCAGATATCTGTAAAATTTCACCAAAATCCGTAAAATCGGATTACAGAATGTTCAGCTGTTGAGAATTCGGTAAAACTTTACAGATTTCTGTAAAAAATCTAAGTGTGTACTGATTCTGATTTTTATCCGTTGACAATTTCGAATTATTTGTTTTTATTACGCTCCGCATTATCATTTACTACTTCCAAACTGTAAATGCGGCATTTGGCATTTTCATAAAGCTTACTTGCAAAAAAATTCTACACCCTTGCGAGCGGCTTTCCGGCAGTTAACCGGAACATTCGCCATGGCGAACGAAAACATGCACGTAGGCATGTTTTTAAGTTCTTTCTTCGTTCTATTTGTCAAATCCTCTTCAGTTCTCGTGACAAAATGGTTTTAGTAGATCTTCTCCTTCAGGTTGGCCCAGAAATTCTCGATGGAACGCAGCTAGAGGACGTTGGGCGGGCTCGCCGACTTGGGTACCACATCGATCGCTTCGAGTAGTGGGCCAACGCCAGATCTGGCCAGAACACCGCGTTGTCGCCCTTATGGTATTTCTTGATGAACGAAGCAACATCCGGCAGGCATTTCGTACTATAAATTTCCTCGTTCACGGCCAGCCTGGACATCCCCTTCTCGCTAATTGTCAGCCACAGCAGCACCTTCATGAGGAACTTGGTGTGAGAAATGAACTTCACCTACGAGCTCACTACCAGTCGTTACCATCCAGGGTGAGATGAGTCTCGTCGTCCATCACCACCGCCACGTCGCGATTCGCCGGGAAAATCGAGTTGACCATCTTATTCAGCCGCTGCCGCTGCGACATTGCCTGCAGCTCCGAAGCCACTGGACGCGACAAACACTCACGGTACAGCTTCCTGGTGTGGGATTTGGCCACCGTATTCTGTTTATCGGTTCAGTTCCTTAGCTTACCTTGAATGCATGAGGTTTGACTTGCTTTGTCTGTTGGACGATCCCGAGCAAAGGATTATACCAAATTGATAACAAGTTCTGTTACCAGGTTATCATATTTTGATCACTGAATATGTTATCATTCAGGCTGAATAAACAGCCAAAATAACAGAATGAATAACAAAAAAATACTCGTTGAATATCATAAAATTAACTTATTTTGTTATCACTGTGAACAACTTGATAAAAAATCCTATTATTGTAAGCAAATTTATTGAAATAGTATCAAATTCTGTTATCAATTTGATATTAAAGTTTCATGCTGATAACTGAAAAAAATATTTTGATTAAAAGCAAAATTTCTTGTTCAAATATGCTGGAAATATTCATAGTTTTACAATTCAACTAATAACGTTCAAAATAAATAGTGTGTTCAAAATGATAACATATGATAACAAAATTTGCCAATAGTGATAACTAAATTTGTTATGTGATAACAGCGGAAAACAAAACGATAACTGGGATAACAGAACTTGTTACTTATATGATATCAGCTTGTTTTTTTCCTTTGCTAGGGGAACCAAACAGAAGACAACTGGAACTGATATCTGCAAAAAGCAAGTTGAACAACCTAAAAATTGATCTACACTTTAAATTACGAATGAAGGATTTTGTGAAATAAGCAACTTTATGCTTCTATCGATTTTCGAGCGCATCGTCTTAGCATCACCCGAAGGAGACTTGTTTCTATACTTTCATTATCTTCAATTCGCAATGTTTTGTGATTAAGTGGACGGATTAATATAATTTGGGATAATTCAATACAGAAGACTACCATTATTTGGAAGATCGACAGATAATTGGTGTGTAACCACCTGGTACCTTATAGTAAAATGCTTAGAGGTGGACGGGCAGATTTGATGAGCTACTTCCCTCAATTTCAATAGAAAATGCTCAATACGTAAAAAGTTACATTCATTTGAATATTATACAATTTGATTCCGTACACCCTTTAATTCGAGCTAAAACGCCGCCACTTAGGTTATAATATTAAACTCCTGGGAATTTAGAATTTCAGCTCTACAACCAAAACAAATGATCAAGTTGTTTTTATTTATGCCCAAAACCGATAATCTAACATCCAAGGTTGCGGCTTGTCGTTTTTGACTTATCCATATTCATTTGCCGATAGCTCTTCTCAGAAGCTCAATTTCAAAATGGTGAAGATCACGCGATTATCATCGTGAAGATCACTGTGAATATACGCTCTCATGTCGAAGATGTAGGAGTTAGAGCAATGTACTGTTAGACAAAGTTGTAGGTCTACTCATGCACTACAAGTTCATCATACATCATATTATCAAATTGACCCTCTGAAAGGAGATATTGGCAAATGAATATGCCTGAGTCAAAAATGATAAGCCGCAACCCTGCTAACATCCAAAGATCTAAGCTTAAAATAATACTGATTAAAATAAATTATCTAGAATATCGTAGAACTCCGTAGGGGAACGATCTCACATATCTACAAGCAAAACCGTCAATCTTTTGGCAATTTAATGGTGCTATAAAAATTCACGGTGGCTTAGATATTAAAAATCTATTGTTTTAGATTATTCCAGAACTCACGGAAGTTTAGGTCTTAATATCTACAAGCCAAGCAAGCGATAGATTTGTTTTATTTTCTTAAAAATTAAACACTTGAAAGTTCAATGATCTTAAATGCAGAAAAGTTCTAGGTTATTTAAAAACTTTATAGAGTAACGATTGTCATATTTATTGAGTCGAGAGTTCTGTTCAGTATTTAAGCTTATTCAGTTGAACAGTTTCAGTTCAGTATTCTGTTCAGCTTAAAAGCTTCTAGTACAGGTATTAAGGTTAGCATTTGTTGAGTACCAACTTCATTTAGCTTGATTTAATGAACGTTAGGAATACGTCAGGAATATGATACAGAAACTACCAAAAGAACACTGGATATGCTTGAAGATATTAATACCTTACAGAGCGGTTCCTTATCATTTCAGCAACGAGTAATTTTCATATCTTTTGATTTGCATGAAACCTTGCATACACGTTTTTGGGGAAGAAAAACGCCGTTTTGCATACTTGGTTCGCCATTTTGAATCTAGCCTTACTTATGAGAAGGGCCTATGAAAAATGCACATGATATCTTCAAAGAATTGTATCTCGAAACAGTTTGTCCGATTGGTTTGGTGTCTTCGGCAAAATTTTAGACAATTGTTGGTGCTATATGGAGAAAATATGCACGGTAAAAAAAAGTTTGGTTTTGTGTTTTGAACTAAAATATAGATTTTCCTTAAAAGTGACCTGTCAATAATTTTTTAATTATTTTTATGTTATAGCTGACTGTAAAATGCTATCTAGTGCACAGTGAGTTGTTCTGGAAAAAATAGGTTACAATGAAAAAAAATTTAAAAAAATTACAATTTTCAAAAAGCTATTAAGAAAAGTCAGAAAAGTTTGTCACCTAATTTTATGAAAGTACATCAAATTTGCAAGCAAAAAGTACTTAGGTAACATTTTTCTAAGATGCACCGTTTAGAAGATATTACTGATTCAATATTGATTTTTGATAACTAATAAGTTTTGGCCCTTTTCGGATGTACTCCGTGTTTTCAGTTTCAAAAGTATTTTTTGGAAGATTGGAAAATTTGAGTTAAAATGACACTGACAGCTTAAAGATTCGAGTGAAATTCTCTGCCTTAAAAGTATTTTGAAAAACAAGTTACAAAATCCCACTATCAGGAACAATGATTTCTTCCAGTTATTTTTGGTGTATTGTGTTGAAAATGTGCATTCAACTCTTGCATATCGCCTAACAGTTTAATCCATTTAAACTGGATGTGTTTATACTGTGCATATTTTTCTCTATTGCCGAACATCGCCACAGACATCAAACCGATGAGACAACTCGATTTCGAGATACACCTTTTTGAGAACTGCAAATGCAAGCTCCTCAATTAGCAAGATTCAAAGAGCGAATTAAGCTTATTTTCAGGGATGGTGATTGTGCGCAATAAAAAATAACATTATATGTTGGATATCATCAGTTTATTTTTATTCCTGTATTTTTATAAAATTATTGTTTACACAACTTTCTTAACAATATCGAATATTTTGGCATCATTGTCAGGACAGTTTGAATAAAGCTTTGCCTTTATGTGTATTTTCCTGATAGAGGAAGAAATGAGTGGAATTTTTGAGTTCCTTGAATTGTTTTTGCATTATTATATTGATTATTTAGCTGCAAAGACATATTTTCGTATTCTTCTGTAGTAGAATAACAAAATGACAACTTTGTAAGTTCTTCTTCTTTTCGTTTGTTTGCCCAATTAAACAACTCTCTTGCAGTCTTTATCGGGTGTTCGCGTTCTTTGGCTAAACTTGCTCTGGTAGCCATGCGTTTTATCGTACCTCCAATAGCATCGCATGGACCTTTTCCGTGCGATGTTGCGAAAAATGCCATTCAGCGTCAATACCATGCTTTGACTTAAATTTACAAGGCTAGAAAGTTTTTCGGTTTTATACTGTGAAGCAGCACCATCTGACATAAAATAATTTTTTTATGTTTTATTTTGATCAATTTGTAAAAAGTTTATCATTTATCAATAAACAAATTAACAGCGACTGAATCATGTCTTAGTTCTTCAGAAATTATAATGAAGCTAAAATGTTTAATTTGCATATTTTCAGTATAATATATTACGAAAAGGATGGATTGTGGCCTGTTGCACGTTCCAATGGTGTGATTGAACTTCATCCTGCAAAATGAAGCTGTAATTTTCAGAAAAGTCACAAATAGCTAAAATTCACCATCTTGCAAGTTTTTGTTTTGTAGTTTTCAAAAATTGGATTGTTCGGTTTTACAAAATCATGCGGAATCAAACTTTCTAATTTTGAGCTGAAAAATGAAACAAACTCATCGGTTTGCTTTACAATAGTTTCTAAATCACATCTGTCAGTGGTAACCCATTGTTCGAATGAAAGCTTTTCAACAAAGTTTTCTTCAGTTATTCAATAAACTGTCTTCTAAAACTGAGGTATCTGGGCAGTTTTTACATCTTCGCAGATGGCAATGAGTTGTCTTATTTTCGCAAAGTAATCTATTCGTTAATGTTTTAGATCATTCAAGACATTGTATTTTTTAAGCTATGTAGAATTAAATTGACATTTTCATGCGTAGTGCAAACGCAAACATTATGTGTTCCTGTGATAGTCAATAGTTTACATTGCCTTGGCCGAGGCTTGCAAATGATGAAGACCCTATTTTTACATTGACGTACATTTCATTAAAGCGATTAAAAGCTTCTCTCAATGTCATCATTAACAATCTTTTCTGAACAGACGTAATCTCTTATTTCCTGTCTTTACGCTAGCAACAATCTCTCTGGCCTGGCATTGCTGGCTTAATCAATCGTCCTCAAAAAATCGAAACCAGTTCTTGTTTCATTACTCAAAGCTTTTCAATGTGCTGCTTCGGATGAGATCGGATGCATTATCTCTTTCGCTTGTCTTGCATCTGTGACCATATTTCTGCATCGTTGCAAATTCGTCTACAATTTTGTACTGACCATGATTTTGGTACAATGATAAAATTAATAGTTTTTCTTGCCTTGTGGCTGAATTTAAAATTTCATTTTCATATTTTTTGTGACTTCATCAAACTCGTTTGCTTTTTCTGTTTGTAGCAGGTCTAATTTAAAAAAGATTTCTTCGTACACCTTCGGCGATTTCAGCGCCTTTTTTTCAGGATGGTGAACATTTTTAAGCTTACCTAAATCTATGGTCGAAATACGAATAGCTGCTATTCTCGGGAATATTTCGACGTCTACAGGCATCGTGAAGTCTTCATTTGATTAATTGTGCTTAGCGTTGACGCTGATGGTATCGTGACCAAACTTTCATAGCTTTTTGCGAATCAGGTACCTCAAATACTCGTCTGAACAGGCTGGCACGCTTTGTTCTTCGTTTTGGAGTGAGAGTGAGCTCTTGAATCAATATGTGAACGGCAAGACGAACAAATACGAAAATCCTTGGTGTTGAGTGTGGACCACCTTGGAAAATCCAATTGATTTTAGTTTTTGGATGATACCCATCCGTGAGATATCTAACAGCTCTTTCAGACACTGAATGTCTTTGAATGGGCAAATACATTTTATTTACTCATTTTTGTAATCTAACATCGACAATATTTTCCAATTGTTAGTTTTGTACGAGAAAATATCACAAAACATATAATTAAAATGTGTATTTAAAACTTACCTTTACCAAAACGTGTTACTTTCCTTTACAATTATTATGTTATCAAACAACACTAGATCTCGTTCCACTACAAGATGTAAACTAAAATTATAATCACTATACTACAGCAATCTTTCTGCATTTACTGTTTGGTAGATACTGGATTATTCAAAACCGAGTCGAACATTA
>JASCZW010014899.1:0-21826 GCA_034211315.2 Aedes japonicus
TGGCTAGACTTCCCAGAAGGAGCTCCGGCTCTCCTTCGTCACAGCAAACTCAGACAAGCGTATTCCTATAACCGTTTACTTGAATGATACGAAACCGAAAGCAGCTCGCTGCCGAACGTCAGCTATTGATGATTGTGTTATGCCATGGAGGTGGGTGGTGTTTGGCTCTGAAGACGATTTGTACGAAAATTTGTGTCGTTTAGTTACTGCCGATTATACACATCTATAGCAAGACAATGAAAACAAGTGGATTGTATGTGGCTCGAGGTGAGGAAGACGGGAGGCGATTGTAAATGGGGATGACTCCATGATCGATGATGGGTAGGTGCGATAGACTGTGGAAATAAATTGAATTGTAGCTGGCCTGTTGCCTCTTTGTCTTGTTGGATTATTTTCGTTTAATTCCGCAGCTCGGTGGGTGGTTTATGGGATCCTTTTTCAAAGAGAGACGGAGGAAATTTGATAGAGAATGATTGCCGATACCACGATGAAGAAGTCCTCAAGGTCAATGTATGTTGCCCTTGAACTAGTGATCTACTTTTCTATCCCGCACTAGTATTGAATAAACTGATCTTGTTTTTAAGGTTTAAACATATTGAATTCAAAAGTAGCCGCAATTATGATTTGCATCACCAATTTGATTTTTCATGGTGCGAATCTTAAAAAATATATATTCTACGTGGGATAATTTTATCATTAGTTAATTCTCGCATAATTCGTGAATGGATTGAACAAATTTTGTTATATTCTAGTTGGTTGTTCAAACTTCAACCCAAAAAGTGTTCCGATGACCCAAACCTCAAGTAGACTGACGTAAACCTATCGACATTCAGATTTGCGTTATGAAACTGCTGAGCTATGTATTTTGATTCCATAGCGGCCCTTGCAACAGCGATGTGTTGCAATTATGGTTTCTTCAGGGAATCGTGATAATTTTCTCAAGTCATTGTTATCAATTTCATAAACCACCTTATGAATTTTATGACAGTTGTTTCGAGTAATTCATGATTAGGACCTATAAGCCACATGTATACAATGACTTCAAACGAAGATTTTTTTCGAATCGCAAAACACTCTCATGAATTGAAACCAGCATCTGGTAGAAGAATGTTTGCTCTACTATGTTGTAGTTGGTGTTCGTAAGTGTTGTGATTCGTGAGAGATGTACTTTCGAAGTCATTGTTTACAATTGGCTTATAGGCCCTAATCATGCATTACTAAAATAATGTTACATACGTCTATTTGAAAAAAATTAGGCTTGAAATGGTTATTATTTCATGTGTTTCAACATGCCACACCGACATGCTTTGGATACCTTATGAAAATCATAAGGTATATGTATGAAATGGTAAAAAGCACGCTTCAAATTATTGTTTGGGTTGCTTTTCATAGAATCTCAATCCTGATGATCCCGATACACGAGTACAGATCTGATCCCGAGCTAAAATACTTCCTTCAAACGTGAAAAGTAGAACAGGACAAAGCGAATCAACTACTGGAAATCATAATTTAAATGAAGTTTATTGCACATAGCGCAGCCGGCTTGAATATTACGTTATTTATATAAGGTATGTGCAAAGCAAAATCCAGCCAAAGAAAAACTCGTAACGTTTGCATTAAAATAAATCGACTTTTTTTTTGGATGGTGGTAAAAAAGCTAAGACAGATAATTGCTTTTGATAAATTTCTCAAGGAACGTAATTATTTAAGCTAACACAAAAAATCAACGCCCTTGCTAGCGGCTTCCAGCAGTTAACCGGAGCATTCGCCATGACGGACAAAAACATGCGAGTAGGCATGCTTTTGAATTATTTCTTTGTTTTGTTTATTAATTCCTCCTCAGTTTTCGCGACAAATTTTTTGGAGTAGATCTTACGCTTCAGGACAGCCCAGAACTTCTCGATGGAACGCAGCTGGGGGACGTTGGGCGGGTTTACCGACTTTGGTACCGCATCAATATTCTGCCGCTCCATCTCCTCCAACGATCGCTCCGAGCAGTGGGTCGACGCCAGATCCGGCCAGAACGCCACGTTTTCGCCCTTATGGTATTTCTTGATGAACGATGCAACTTCCACCAGGCATTTCGTACTATCAATTTTCCCGTTCACGGCCAGTCCGGAGCGAAAGAAGAGCGGCTTTGACATCCCCTTCTCGCTGATAGTCAGCCACAGCAGCACCTTCTTGGGGAACTTGGTGTGTGTAAACCACTTTGTTTTGGAGCTTACTTCCTTCGTGGGGGAAGTAAAATACGAAGTGCCCTGCCAGTCGTTGCCATCCAGGGTCACCACCACCACGTCGCGATTCACCGGGAAAATCGAGTTGGCCATCTTATCTAGCCGCTAACGCTGCGTCATTGCCTGCAGCCCTGAAACCTATGGATGTGACTTCCGCTTCCTGAAATGTATGTTCATGTTTGCTAGGTACTTTTTCACTGTTTGGTCGGTTGAACTGACCTCCCGGCCAAGCGCTCGCAGTGATGTAGCCACTTTTCCCTCGGTCTTCCTCTTCAGCTTCCTTTGGAGCTTCTTGTCGCTCAGGTCGTCGGCCGTCCGGAACCGGGATTTTTTCATGCTCAGATTGTTGTCTAATAGTGCCAAGATGTTGTAGATGCCGGAACGGGCATATCCGGCGTCCACAAAGTGCCGCACGATGTCCGTTTTCGACGCGGTGGGGTGGCGTTCTTTGAACGCGCACACTTCTGAACGGAGTTGCTTCCCTTTTTTGCCCTCACGGTTAGAGTTCGACTGATAGAGCTTTCAAATTTTGTCTAATGACTCGTGGGTTACTATGATTGATGCTGCGTGGGTATTTTTGTCAGTGCGGGTGAAGGTAACCGATGAAAAATCGGCAATTTTTGACCGTTTTTTTAATGCAAACATTTCCATAAAAAAAAAAAATTCAAAAACTAACATTGTTTATGGTTCTACATTTTCTATTTCACAGGCATAAGGAATAATTTATGGGCCTAGCGGAGAACAGGAGTTGTCAAAAAAATTTTTTTTTTTTATTAATTGAGGTTTTGTTTTTTGGAACAGCGATCATACTCATACGAAATTTGATTCGCATTGTTGTTTGCCTGAATTTTCTTTACTGTTTTTCTGGGCCGCCAGGTGGACGACTTCATTTCATAATATCACGTTGGAATTTTTGCCATTTCAGAGTTTCAATCATCTAGCACCATGGCAAAAGAGGCAAACAGCTGAATTTCATTATTATATGTACATTGTTTAGTGTTTCTTTGCAACATCGTGTTATTTTCATCATATCATGACCTTCACATTTCAGTATACATTCATCGACTAATGGTAGAGCTGTATAGAGGTATATAGCTGCATCTTATTATAAATTGCATATCATTATTACTTTCACTATCATAAAGAATAATCATAAAGATAATTTATCTGTTTCAAGGTTATAGGGAGGACGATTCAGGATGTGTTACTACTCATTAGCATAAAGTATTTTTTTATTAACCACCCACACTTGTGAGTGGCCCCAACGGCATTCTTACTGTTGGTTTAAATCAGCGCTCAAATTCGATGTTGTAACATACTTTTGTTTTCTGCTGGAGTCAACCATCCACACTTGTGAGTGGCCCCAACAGCATCCCTGCTGTTAGTTAAAATCGGTGCCAAAATAACTTCAATGTGCATCTATGTACAGAGAATAAATCGGGAACATACTTAAATATTTTATTCGCTGCCGATGTCAGTCGAATTCAGCACAACCGGATCCCGCTGCAAACGAAAAAAAATTATCAAAAATCCCAGTGATTTCTCGTGGAAGTGCAAAGATGTTCTCGGCTTCCAATACAGCGAATATTATTTTTTTAATATCTTTATTAACTTTTTAACCTCCTGGGCCAGTTCGTCACCTACAGCGAGTATCACGTCAACATATTCCTAACCATTTCTCACTTAACCAGCATTCGGGTGAGGCCGGCGCCGGTATTGCCTTAAAGGGTGTCCACGATGAAATTGCCACACTATGAAATTGCTCTAACTTTTTAACCGTTAGGTAGAATTTAATGAAAATTTGGGTGGATTTAGTTCATAGTGCATTATTTACATCCTGCAAGTTACACCTTTAAAGTGTGATCAAAACTCGCGGAAATGGAGTCGAAAGAACAGCTCGTGCGTGATAAAATCTTGCGCATTCATCACGAGAACAAGGATCTCTCGCATCGTTCCATCGCTAAAACGTTGGGAATCGCGGTTTCCACGGTGTCGCGAGTGATTAAGCGATTCGAGGAACGGTTGACCACCGATCGGAAGCCCAGAAGTGAAAGAAAAAGTATTCCGTACAACACCAAAAATCACAACCGCGTAGTTGGGGCCTTCAACCGAAATCCGAACGCCTCCGTTCGGGATGTAGCTAAAGCTGCACCTAAGCCGAAGTTTTGTCCAGAAGGCTAAAACCTAAGGCTGGGCTTCGAACGTTCAAGGTACAAAAGGCCCTAATCGCGACGAGAAGCAGAACAAGTCCGCCAAAACCCGTGCCAGGAAGTTGTACCTCAACATGCTGACGAAAGTTGAATGCTGCATCATGGACGACGAAACATATGTGAAGGCCGACTTCAAACAGATCCCCGGCAACCTGTTTTTCACGGCCAAGGATAAGTTCAGCGTTCCGGAGCATGTCCGCACTCAGAAGATGTCGAAATTTGCGAAGAAATTCCTGGTTTGGCCAGCCATCTGCACGTGCGGGAAGCGGAGTGCACCTTTCGTGGCCCAGGACACAATGAACGGACAGGTGTACACAAAAGAGTGCCTCCAGAAGCGGCTGCTTCCTCTCCTGAAGGCCCACAACGTACCAACAATCTTCTGGCCGGATTTGGCCTCATGCCACTACTCCAAGGACGTGCTGAAGTGGTATGCGGACAATAAGGTCAATTTCGTGCCGAAAATGTTCAACCCTCCCAACACTCCGGAGCTCCGCCCCATCGAGAAGTACTGGGCGATTATGAAGCAGCACCTTCTTAAACGACCTAAGGTAGTGAAGACAGTCGTGGAACTGAAGAAAGTATGGGTTCACATGCAAAAAACGGTTGATTCACAGGTTGTGCAGAATCTTATGGCCGGGGTTAAGGCCAAGGTGCGGGCATTTGCGTATGGACTGTAAATAAAATACGAGTAAAATGGTAAAATGAAGTTTAATAGTTATTTCTCAATCCCTGAAAATTTGATGGCAATCGGATGAAAACTCGAATTTTGCGAATCAATTTTGTGAGTGGCAATTTCATCGTGGACACCCTTTAGTTTGAGATCACCAGTTTTTACCCATTGCGGATGTATGCTAGTCCCTAGCATCATCTTTTGGTTCTCTGTGTAATAACAGCTGATCTGGCAATAACGGAGTAGCAAGTTTCGCTTCTTATAAACAACCTGTAGAGGCTTGTTGATGCGATAAACTGTGGCCAAATGACATCCTACCTCCTTGGCAATATATTTCGGCATCTTCAGGGCGAGCAGAAAACTTGTGATCAATCACTTCTTTGGCGTACATTTTCCGATATTTTGATGCAGTAATGAACAATTGCGATATTTTGATGCAGTAATGGAAAGTAAACAAAAACAAATAAACTGCAACAGAAATAAGTCATTAGTTACTCAAATTAACCTAATAATGATTTCAACCATTGCATTTTTTCCTGCCACACCCTGTATATGACACTAGTGATTTGAATGATTAACAGTTTTTGTCACTTAGATTTCATCGAAAAGTGATGCTGCAAGTAGTTGCTAAGTAAATTGCCTTTTTGATATGTTGACTTCTTTGGCAGCAGATTGATTAACGTAGTTACTGGAGCGATGTAAACAAAATTATTAGTTTTCCCATAGAGATACAATTCGCAAACAAATCTCAAACTGGTTGTGCACAATCAGTTTCAAACAAGGGTAGGGAACGGCTTAATCAGGGGTGACTGTTTTAATCAGTTGTTAGGAAATAGGTCTAAGACTCCTTCGTTTTCCAAATTATTTCACTTTTAATGATACGAATGATTTCATGCATAAATCATAATTGATTACCACCTAATTACTGTCATTTTGAAGATTTAAAGTACATTATCTAGAAAACCATCAGTTTCTTACCTGCTGAAGAAGTTCGCTCAAATTTTTCTATTTAATCGCGTGTACCGGAGAGCATGTCTTCATCAGCTCTCTTTCACAGCTAGGCTTGTTGCCAGAATATGATGGGAACATTGAGTTAAATGTATTACATATTTAGGTAATCTGAAATCACTATTTATTTCATGTTTGGGAACGTCCATTAATTATGTCACGCAAAAAGTGACTTTTCGATGTTTGAAATTAAAATCATATTATGTTTATTTTCAACATATTAATGATGCGAATAAACGTACAAATTTTGGA
This sequence comes from Aedes japonicus, assembly GCA_034211315.2. NCBI lineage: Eukaryota > Metazoa > Arthropoda > Insecta > Diptera > Culicidae > Aedes > Aedes japonicus. The sequence goes on from JASCZW010014899.1 coordinate 6,375, forward strand.
TTTTGCTGGTTGCGTTCTAAATTTATTTTATTTATTCTACGAATCTTGGCTATCTTAGTTCTGGATTGAGCTTAAATGCTAACAGATTCCAGATTCAAGAAGCTTGCTCAGAGATTCACTACTGGAATTGAGAAAATAACCTACGAATAAACGTGACGATTGGCTCATGATGCGAGCGTCGAAACTTTATCTCGGCCTCACGTTCTGGAGAGGGATGTACACCCTCAAATTGACTTACCCGATAAATGTATTGTTGAAACTAACATGCTTCGAATTTGATTCATACATTGTTATTTTCGTTCGAAACATGGTTTCTATTTACTTTAAATAATTCTTCAACCCGATCATTTTCGGAATCCATTTCCGAGCCATGTAAGCTCGAGCCCTCATGGCTTGAATGAAGTTTTTGTATTTGTTTTGCCACAATAAGTTTTATTACAATTGTAAACCAATCTGAGTCATACAATCCGTGCTAGTTTGTACACTTTCAATACATAGCCTGTTGGATTGTGCTCATAATTCAAACCTTGCTACGTAAATATATAGGTGAAACTACACACAGTAGCAAAAGTACCTAATATTGAGTACAATTCATCCAGGTCGACACTCTTGAAGCGATATTCATTATTCGTGTTATTAAATCTTTAAAGAGTCCTTATTTGGCCAATGATAGATATTCAATGATAGATCTTATCATTTTCCAAAGCAAGTTAGCATCTATACACCTAAAGACTGTCTACGTTAAATTTCGGACACCAAAAAATAGTAGCAAAACAAAATTTACACATTATTTACGAAAACCGATTTATTTTACAAATATAGGTTTTTAAAACAGTTGCTAAAGATGTTAATCCTTCTTTCTGTAAAATTCTCGAACTTTTATGTGGTACACCCGCTATCAGGCTCCGTACGGTATCCTCAGATACACCCGCCGTGACGATTCTCCATCTTCTATTGAAATCATCGGTATCATTTGCTTTCTTCTTAGTTTCTAAGAGTTTCCGATTAACTGGGCTCTAGCAGTTCTTCTCTATTGGGCGATGTTCTGGACAGCTTAGTGGATTGGCTGTTTTTGGCACGTATTTGACTTCTCGTATATACCTGTAGCGGTATATAATTGATATTTAATTAATGTAGCAGTTACTATTCGAAATGATACGCATTATTCCAATCAGCTTGCACGCAATAGACGAACTCACGCATATAGTAAACTATTGTTTTAGGACAGTTCACTCATTTAGAAGTTCATTCCTTTACTCGGCGCGAGATTGTTCTCATTTAGAGCATAAAACTAGATCCATGGGAGTGAGTGTAATCTCTTGGTAAGATTACTTGTCGTTGGGACAGTAATGATAAGACAAGCTTGAAGTCATAGACTGGAATGAAATAGTCAGATGTAGGATGCTCGAGTGAAAAAGAGAAACTACCTCTAATCGTCTCAAAGGGTAATCGGAGATCGCCTTTAGAAAAGATCGTTTTGCGATTTGCGGAACGAAGGTCAAGAGCATTTAAGCGGCCTATCTGAGGAATATCAAATGCTTTCTCGTCCCCTTTAGTTTGACCCGTGGAAGGGGCAGGTTGTTAAGTTTTTGTAAATAGTTTTGCGGTGTGTAATTGTTGTGTACACAACAAGGAAACAAGTTGTTTGAAATTTTAATTCCCTTTATTTTTCCGAGGCGAATAAAATTTTCCTAAAAACGTTTTATAATGTATAATGTAAACAAACTCTAAATTGACTTTTCTTAATTCTAACTTACGTTTGTGAGTTTCCTGGAGGTTATCTCAAAAACAAATGGCTATACCGTTCTTCTCAAGTATCTGTAATTCATATCGTCTTTTTTACTTTTAAGTTCAATATAGTATTAATGATTTCTTACCACTTTTGATAGGCACTATTCCTAAGAAAATAACTAGTTTAAAGCTCAACTCACTGTAACCTTCTTCACTGAATTTAGATGATTTGCAATTCTACTGATGACAGCTGCCTAACATATTTGTCAATTTTTACTACACCAGCCAACTTCACTCCTCTACGACAGATAGTGGTGAAGCGCCGCCGAAACAATGATACAGATGAGTAGGTGCAGCGTTGCACACAGGGCGGACGCAACAGTCGAGGTAATGTTAATGTGAGAAGTGTCTTAGGTGTAGTGTAATCAATTGTTAGTTTTGTTTCAATTAGGAAGCATAGTTTTAATTTGATTAGCTAGAAAGTTAAAACAAATAAATACTATTGATTTGTTAGACAATGCGCTTATACCATTGAACTGGCTTTTAAAGCTTGGTACACCTCCCGCTCGGCACACTGCACCATCACTGTTACCACTACCCTCACACTACCAAAATGTCATGTAAATTTCAGTTTGCGGAGACCGACACATGCAAGCGTCCTTTATCACATAAGAATGAGTTAAAAGAGATGAGAAAAGAAATGAACTGCGTCCCGTGTAAAATTCAAAATTTCTAAGTGTGCTGACGGCCGGAATCGGAAGGAAGCTGCGAACGTTGATAACGCGCTTCTTGAGAGCAATTTTCTCATCCACTCATCGGGAAATCAACACATCAAGGTTTTTGGTGAACGACGAGTGAACTCAGCTTCACTACTCGGTGTTCTGCGTATTGCTGGCGATAAAATAGACTGGGAAACTAGGAGCATATAAAATTTAACACTTCATTTGATCACTTTTTAAAAAATAAAAAATAAAACCTTGAAACACTTTTTCAAATTTTCGCTAGTAAACGCGAGCAAATTCCTTTTAATTCTACTATGAGCTTATCTTTTGACAGATAGGCCTATTTTGTCTGCTACTTACAGACTTCTTCAGTGTCGAGTGCTCGAAAAGGTGATCAAATGAAGTGTTAAATTTTAAATTCTCCTAGTTTCCCAATCACAATCGTTCTACTAATACGCTCAAAAAAATTTTTTTTTAAAATAGTGTTTAAAAAAAGTGAAAGGGATAAAATAGACGTCGATAAAGAAGAACGAAAACCGTCAGTAGCGTACGAAGGTGTCCGCAATCTAAATATGGACGAATTTCATGCAAACTCGTCTTTGTGATTGGCAGCACCCTCTCAGAATCCAATGCAAATTTGTGGGTGTGTAGACTATGTCTTTTCAAGCAACCTTGCATACTTTGTTTTTTCAAAGTTTATCTATACTACCATTTGAAAAGGGCTCAAGTTTTTGATAGATTTTTTTAAATCAACATAACTCAAAAAGGAAAAGACTTATACAAAAGTGATGTATCGGTGACTTTTAGAAAATCGACTGAACTTTTATGAAAAAAATTGTAAAAAAATCTATTCTAAAATTTAAGGTCAATTTTCAAAAAATGGCAATCTTAGAATTGGACGATTTTTTTTTCAATAGGGGAAATTTAATTGTCTAAAAATTCACCATACAATGCAAGATGGGCACTTTTAAGGAAAAAAAAATTCTGAGAACAAATTTTTCATGTCAACAAAACTCGAAAAAGACAAGACTTACAAACAAGTTATGTATGGGTGACTTTTAGAAAACTGTCTTAGCTTTAATGAAAAAAAAAATGAAAATTGAAAAATCGATTCTTACACACTAAAAAAAGTATTTTAAAATTTAAAGATGTTGAAGGAAGGTCAAGATTTGTTACAGAATGTTTAAAAGGTATGGGAAAAATGGTGATAGAGGGGGGCTGATAAATCTGAAAGAATAGCGGAGGTCATATTTGAATCGTCTTTAAATAAAAGTTAAGACAATTTTCTAAAAGTCACCGATATATCACTTTGTTGTAAGTCTTTTCCTTTTTGAGTTATGTTGATTTTAAAAAAATCGATCAAAAAACGTAAGCCCTTTTCAAATGGTAGTCTGCATAAATTTTGAAAAAAAGCAAAGTATGCAAAGTTGCTTGAAAAGACGTAGTCTACACACCCACAAAGTTTCATTGGATTCTGAAAGGGTGCTGCCAACAACGGATGAGTTGGTGTGAAATTCGTCTATAGTCTTTTCAAATCCGCACAGCTAGAGAGCAGCAGATGTATAGGCTAGGGTGCCCCTACGACAGATGTTAATAAATATGGTTTGTTTTGGAAAGTCAATATATGTGTTCTTCAAATGTTGGCAGAAATTGTAGTTAGTTGCATTAATTGTTAGGTTAGAAAGTTCCCGTCATATAAGTGTACTGAACACAAGAGGTTTCTCACGTTTCGTCGTTTTGTTGTAGATTTTGTTGTTAGTTGTACTCCAAGTTGGGCTGCTTATCTTGAAGCGTGTAAGATCGAAATGTTCGGAAAGCTCTTGACCTGTAATGAGAATAGGCATCCCGTACCGTCGTTTTGTTTCGGTGAAATGTTTTCTCTTGATTAGGTTTTGAGTTAGTTCCTTCTGCAATTCGAGATCTTTCCGTCTACTAGTTCATTCAATGCATTTGTGTTTCGTCTGAACTCGTCCTGAGGTCCTCATTCAAGAAAAGTAGTAAGACCATTGGATAGATAAGATAATCTATCTATTGGTTGCAATGATTTGTATAAATGAACTCTCATTCGTGAGAACTGTACGTTAGAAGTAAAAAAACGAAGTAGCTTTATGTCGAGGTATGCCTGTATATGATGGTGAAATTGAATCCGTTTCATTGCAGGGCAATGATATTCAATGATAAAGAAAAACAAACGAGCACGAATTTTAATAATTTCACTTTTTTATGTCTTTTCAATTTTAGACTTAACTTGTTTCGCATCAATCAATTATTCCTCGCCTCAGAGACGTACATTCCATTCTGCTCTCATTGGAGATGGAATGACAATTATAGTCATTATTTAGTTCTTTTGAAATTTTTTGCAATGTCAATATAAATCTTAATTAACAAAAAACCACCCTCTATTATGTAAAACCTGGCTTCTTAAGGAGCGAAAAAAATATGCTTAGTTTAAATTACAAATCATTATAATATATTTTCATAACTCTGCATAACATGGCATTTGAGCATTCCGAAAACGAGCAGACAGCTTGTCTGCCTCGAGTAAGAATCCGAAATGATCCTCAAATGATGTTCAAAAACAAAACCCACAGGAACAACACCTTGGAAAGAGAGGGGTTGTAAGGAAGGGAAAAATTGGGCGGAGTTGATACGCTCGTTTCCCGAAGCTTGAAGGGTGCAGCCAACAACAATGCAATGAATAGTTTATGCAGGCTCAGGGTGCATGCATCTATCCCTTCTTGGAGAGAACGCGAGCGGAACGACGACAGTTCAAATCTCTTTTAATTGTTGCTAAACTGTGTCTAAAGTGCGTTAAAAGGCAATGAAGAATGGGAATGGCACCTAGTGGATGACAGGGTTGCCAGTTTGATAGTAATAATAAGTTTCAAATGTTTGAATATGTGGAAAAAAGTTCGTGTAATAGATTGAACTCCCTGAAATTTTCCGAGTGTTTCCCAAGCACCTTCATTTTTCAATGCTGTAGAATTATTAATTACACATGATTAGTCAAATTTACACGAAACAATTTCAACAATTCATTTTAAGATATAAGCTTTCGGATGCAAAAATGAAGAATGATAGACACACTGGTCCCTTATTCTATGTTCCTCATTTCCTCTTCTGTGCCACCTTCGAGTGTTCCCTGAAGAACATACCACAGAAGAAGAATCCTTTTTCGTCCTTCGTTTTGCTCTGCTCACCTAGCAAAAGGAGTTGGTGAAAAGTAGAGGGGATGATTTTCCGAGCAAGGGTCGATATAAATTCAAACCTCTCTCCTCATCCTACAGATAGTTGACGTTCTTCTCTTCTGCAAGTAACACACCCTTCGTGCCAGTGAATTGTTCAAAATACGCGATCAAGTAAACAAAATGTCCCGATCATTCCTAGTGGACTCGTTAATCAGTGACAAACCAGCGCCAGCGAAAAATAATGTGTTCGATTACAGTCAGTTTACTCAGTTACCGGTTACACCCCCGGCCAACTTGCCCTACTCGGCGTGTTACGTTGGCAGTTACCTGTTCTCGCTAGGATTACAACAACAACAGCAGCAACAGCAAGCCCAGCAGCAACTGCATCTACCTTATCCTCATCACTTGCCACAACCGCGTAACCTTTCATTGAATCTATCACCTAAACTGTACCAACCAACCGACGTCCAACCACCGAGGCTTTCGCCCAAAGAGGAATATTACCGGAAATTGTACCGCTGCGAGAAAACACCAGATCGTTTTTCTCCGTACCCATCATCACCTATCAGTGCCAAACATCCCACTGCAACTGCCGTCAATAAATCTTCAACCCCATCACCGACTCCAACGGATCCGCTCGCCTACGCAATCGACGATGAACTGTCCAGCAAGCGAATCCGGACAGCCTTCACCAGCACTCAGTTGCTGGAATTGGAACGGGAGTTCTCAGCCAATATGTACCTCACACGGCTCCGTCGGATCGAAATTGCCACGCGATTGCGGCTTTCCGAGAAGCAAGTGAAAATCTGGTTCCAAAACCGGCGGGTAAAACGCAAGAAGGGTGACGCACCCATCTGTCCCAGTGTGGCCACTTCGTCATCTCCTTGTCGATCACATCAATCAGCAAATCAGCAGAAATGTTGCTGCCAGAATGCCAGCTGTGAAGCTGGTTCGGATAGCGAGGATATCAATGTTCAAAACCTCAGTGAAACCATGGATCATGACCGAAAGCCTACAGTTGAACAAGTGCAGTTACTCCAGCAGCGTGCGTGGGACTTTAGTAAAGGGCTACACTAGAATCGGACAGCGTGCTCCGTTTTCCATTGGTACCAGTGATTTGTAGATACTGTGGGTTCTAAAGGGCATATCATTGTGAATAGCACGAAATCAATAAGTTAAAGTTTTGGAAATTAAGATTGTTTAAAGGGTTATCAAAAAATTTTGTAAACATATTCATTTAGGAACTTAAATAAACATAAATTTATTATACAAATACTTGTTTTTTTTTTTGTTTTTTGAGCGGAACTTGAAAGAACGAATTGGGTTTTCTTACCTTGAGGAGAATTTACGATCGTTTTAAAAGTAGGGTTTCTGACCCGATTCTCGGCCTTAAGTGTAGCACTTTACTTCATTTTCTCAAACGGGTATTAACAACAAGTGAAGTTTATCAATTCTGATAGATTGTATATTTCTCGAGTACTTTTCAAACAGACGTATCTGATTTTGTAAACGAAAATGGGAAGTAAGATTCAAACGTAAATTTCTCAAAACTCTTAGCGCCACAATGGAAAGTAGCATCATCATCCATGTTTGGGATATGTTATTCCTTGTGTTGAGTGGACCCTAGTTTGCATAAAAGTGCTAAGGGGATCAAGAATTTAACGTTTGAGATTTAACTTCCCCTCTTTGTTTACAAAATCAGATACGTCTGTTTGAAAAAGTACTCGAGATATCTTCACCTTTCTATGCGCATGCTTAGATTAATTGTGAGGTTACAAAGTGATGAGGTTTTCTTCAAAGTTTTTGGCCTACTGACTATGCCGAAAACACACCCGAGCAAAGGATTATATCAAATTGATAACAAATTCTAATACAAGGTTATCATTGTTTGATCAATGAATACCCGAGAAGAGTTTACGATCAAATTGCAAACTCAACTCAAATTGCAAACTGCTATCAAAACTGATAGCAAAAATTTATTCCTGTGACATCAAATTTAAAACTGATCCTGCTATCAGTGAAAGCCAATTTAAAAGTCAGTATGCTGTACATTTTTCCTGCTGATAGCGAAATGAGTATTCTAGTTGATAATCTGTCAAGACAATGAAAACAAAGCGACCTTTCTCAAAGAAAAGTGAACGCAAGATTACAGCAAGACGAAAACTATATGTGATATAGAATTTGACAATTGTGAAGAGAAATCAAATTTTAATTCTAATTTGATGTTAATTCAAAATAACCTTTCGAATTTCTATCTTAATGATGTTAGACTTTACTCGGGTATGTTGTCATTGAGGCTGAATAAACAGCCAAAATAACAGAATGAATTACTAAAAAATATTGGTTAAATTTCATAACAATAACTGTTTTTACTATCACTACGAACATCTTGATAACAAATTCTGTATTGTAAGCAAATTTATTGAAAAAGTTTCAAACTCTGTTATCAATTTGAAATCAAATTCTCACGCTAAAATCTTGATTTACTTTTTTGTTAAAAAGCATTATTTCTTGTTCAAATATAGTGGAAATATTTATAGTTTTGCTTTCAACTTGTAATGTTCCTCAAAAAAAATATGTTGAAAATGATTACACATGATAACAAAATTAGCCATCGGTGATAACTAAATTTGTTATGTGATAACAGCGGAAATCAAAACGACATCTGGGATAACTTGCTACTTATATGATACCGGCTTGTCACTTTTCCTTTGCTAGGGCATTGTATGGTCGCAGCCACATTGGCCTGTCAAAATAATGAAACAAAAAACGGATTTCGGCAGGAGCTAATAACAAAAGGGGGCGTACCTAAGGGTGAACATGGAATTTACAATTTAATATTGTCTTCATGATTTTCGTATTTATAAGTGAATACACAACAACACGAAAAAAAATGAATTTTGACAGACACGTTAAATTTCCTCTCGTTTAATTACAAGCCAAAGCAAACGTAAACAACGAAATTGTTTGCAATCAATCATACAACAGGCCTAAATTCAGCGATATTTGAATTGAATTAACTTGAAATCTATCTACATAAAAATGATTTTCTGTCTGTCTGTCTGCCTGTCTGTCTGAATTGTATACACTAGGACACTACTGAACCGATCCGCGTGAAATTTTGTATGTAGGAGTTTTTTGGACCAGGGAAGATTCTTAAGATAGTAAGAGACCCCTCCCTTCTCTGAAAGGGGGCTCCCATGCCACAAATTTAGAAGCAAGAAATCTTTTTATGTGGTTCAAGACCCCACCTCTTTCTAGAACGCTCCATACAAATGAAACTGAAATTTCTGCATACCTCGAGAACTAATAAAGCAAATGGAGCTAAATTTGGCATGTGGAGATTTCGGAAGGCAAACAATGTTTCTACGGTAGTTCAAGACCTCTCCTCTCTGTTAGTGAGGAGGGGCGGGGGAGTTCTCCCATACAGATGAAACACAAGTTTCTGAATAACTCGTGAATCAATCAAGTAAATGGAACCAAATTTGGCAAGTAGAGTGTTTTTGAAGGCAAGAAATGTTTCTATGGTGGTGTTGGGAACAAAACTACCTCCGCCTCCGATTGTTGGTGCTCCTCAACACTCGCCGGTGGTTGACGTAAACAAACCACAAAAACAGCTGTGGGTTACTGCTCACCCAGCCAATTTACGTGGACACAGTTCAGGGTTCTGTCTGTCCTTCCAATTAACACACACGTTATGCACAAAACACGACCAACAATTTATTACACACTAGCTGAACCCGGTGCGAGCCTTGCTACGCATGCAACAAAATGAATGAAAATTTAATAGAACCTGCTCATTTATGTTGTTTTTGTGAATGCATCTGGTTAAAATATTTTCGTTTACTAATGTAATTTCTGAAAAAAAACAAAGATTTATGTTTTTAATTAAACTTTTGGATCAGTAGTTTCTATAGGTCTTTCTTTCTGCGTAGAAGCATTTCATTGACAAAAAAATGTATCATCAAACGAAGCCGTATCCTGTCAGTTTGAATGTAATTTTCCCTTGCATAACCTTTGATCAACTTCTTGTGCATAATGTAGCACTGAGAGTAACTCAAGCATCCCCATTCTTGGCTAAGCAGGGGTCAAACGTTTATCAGTACATGCTTCTTACCCTAGAAATACACATTTTGAGTTTAAGTTGCATGGATAATTCTCATGTTTGGTTCCAATTTCTGTTTCGTGTGTTTGAGAGGCCACACCCCCCTCCCACCAGAGAGATGAGGTCTCAAACCACCTTAGAAAAAAAATCTTGTCTAAAACTCCCCACATGCCAAAGTTGGTTCCATTTGCTTGATTAGTTTTCGAGTTATGTAGCAATTTGTGTTTCATTGGTGTGGGAGCACCCCTTCCAGATGAGGGAGGAGTCTCGAATCATCATAAGGACCTTCACCGACTCCAAAAATCCCAGCATAAAAAATCCGGCCATACTGCATACAAATTTGCATAGCAGTAGGCATAGTTCTCATGTTTGTTTGAAATTTGTGTCTCATTTGTATGAGAGCCTCCCTTCCTGAGAGAGTAGGGGTCTCAAACAATCATAAGAACCTTCTCCAGCCCCAAAAACCCCTTCATATAAATTTTCACGTTGGTCGGTTCAGAACTTCCCTTTCTATAAGGGTCTGACAAACAAACAGACAGACAGAAATTCATTTTTATGCATATAGAAATCTAGCCTCCGAAAACCTCCATATGCTAAAAGTGGTTTGATTTACTTGATTAGTTCTCCAGTTATGCAGAAATTTGCTTTTTATTTGTATGGGAGCCCCCCCCCCCCTTTCAAAATGGGGAGGGGTATTGAACTTCCATAGAAATATTTCTTGCCTCAAAAACCTCAACATGCCAAATTTGGTTTCATTTGCTTCATTGGCTCTCGAGTTATGCTAAAAATTTATGTTTCATTTTCATGGAAGTCTCTCCTTTCAGAAGGCGGAGGGGTCTCAAACCACCTTAGAAACATTTGTTTCCTTCAAAAACCTCCATTTGCCAAATTTGGTTCCATTTGCTTGATTTGTTCTTGAGTTATGCAAAAATTCGTGTTTCATATATATTAGAGACCCCTCTTTCAGTGAGCGGAGGAGTCTCAAACCACAATAGAAACATTTCTTGCCTTCGAAAAACTCCACACGACCAAGTTTGGTTCCATTAACTTGATAAGTTCTCGAGTTATTCAGAAATTTGTGTTTCATTTGTATGGAAGCCCCCCCCCCTCTGGCCCATTCCAGATGACAGAGGAGTCTCAAACCTCTATAGATACATTTCGGTCCTCCAAAAACCTTCAGATGTCAAATTTGGTTCCATATGCTTGATTAGTTCTCGAGTTATGCACAAATGTGTGTTTCATTTTTATGAGAGCCCCCCTCTTACAGAGGGCGGAGGAGTGAAGAGTCACCTTAGAAATATTTCTTGCCTTCAAAAATCTCTACTTGCCAAATTTGGTTCCATTTGATTAGTTCTCGAGATATATAGAAACTTTTTGTTTCATTTATATGACACCCCCCCTCCCAGAGAGAAAAGAGGGGTCTCATACTATCGTAGAAACAATCATTGCCTTTAAAATCCCCGCATGCCAAATTTGGTTCCATTTGCTTTATTAGATCTAGAGTTATGGAGAAATTTTAGTTTCATTTGTATGACAGCACCCCTCCTAGGAGAGGGGAGGGGTCTCAAACCACCATAGAAAAAAAAAATTGTCTCCACAAAACCCCATTGCATTTGGTTAGTTCTTGAGATATGCAGAAATTTGTTTCATTTGTATGGAGCCTCCCTTTTAGAGAGGAGGGGTCTCTGACTACCATATAAACATTTATTGCCTCCAAAAACTTCCGCATGCTTAATTTGGGTTCCTTTGCTAGATCAGTTCTCGAGTTATGCAGAAATTTGTGCTTCATTTGTATGGGAGCCCCCTTTCCAGAGAAGGGAGGGGTCTCAAACCATCATAAGAACCTTCCCCGGCCCCAAAACCTTTTCCATACAAAATTTCACGCTGATCGGTTCAGTAGTTTTTGAGCCTATTAGGTTCAGACAGACAGACAGACAGACAGACAGACAGACAGACAGACAGAAATCCATTTTTATATATATAGATTCATTGCTTTATCACTAACAACATTTATTCTGCACTTAAGGACATACAACATTTATTTTAACTTCTAATACTTAACTATTCTGGTCATCAGCTGTCTGCTGTCGCTCGTGCGATGTTTTCTGATCGCGTCCATGAGTGACCACTCACTGGTCACCACTGTTTCGTTATCGTTCGGGATATCGGCAGCCTCTTCGATGATGATAGACACCAACAGCAACGCACGATTCAAACGCTCTCCATGAGTCTGATCGGTGACCCATATTTTGCTCGGTTCGGCGGTTCACACAAAGTAGGTCACATTTGTGCATCTTAAGTACAGTGGGTAGTTAGGCGGGGCTTCTTCCAAACAGGTGGTTTGCGACCGCTCCGTCTTCTGTAAGAAGGGGTTCCTATACAAATTAAACACAAATTTCTGCATAATTTGAGAACTAATCAAGCTTATTCAACCAAATTTGGCATGTGGAGATTTTTCAAGAAGAGAAATGTTTGAGAATCCTCCGCCCTCTGGAAAGGAGGGATTTGAGAACTAATCAAGTAAATGGAACCACCCTTGCCAGGTAGAGGTTTTTGAAGGCAAGAAATGTTTCTAAGGTGACTCGAGACCCCTCCCCTTTCTGAAAGGAGGGTTTATATACAAATGAAACACAAATTTCTGAATAATTAGAGAATTTATCAAATTACTGGAGCCAAATTTATTGTTTTTGGAGGCAACAAATGTTTCTATTGTGGTTTGAGACCCCTCCACCTTCTGAAAGAGGAGTCTCCCATACAAATGAAACACGAATTTCAACACTAACTCGAGAACAAATCAAGCAAATGGAACCAAATTTGCACATGTGGAGGGTTTTCAAAGTTAATAAATTTTTCTAAGGTGACTTGAAACCCCTCCTTTTCTGAAAAGAGGGCTCCCGTACAAATGAAACACAAATTTCGGCATAACTCGGGAACCAATCAAGCATACTGAAACCAAGTTTGGCTAGTGGAAGTTTTGGAAGGAGAGAAATATTTCTATGGTGGCCCTCCGCCTTCTGGAAGAGGAGACTTCCATATAAATGAAACACACTTTTTAGCAAAACTCGAGAGCCAATGGAACATATGAAACCAAATTTGGCATGTTAAGGATTTCAGAGGCAAGAAATGTTTCTATTTTAGTTCAAGACCCCACCCCCTTTTGATGGGGGTGGGGAGCTCCCATACAAATGAAATACATATTTCTACATAACTCAAGAACTAATCCAGCAAACGAAACCACATTTGACATATAGTGGTTTTTGGAGGTAGGATTTCTTTTTATATACACTGATAGGCAAAATAAAGTGCCCACCTCATCGTTCGTTCAATTTCTCTCATTTACTTGGTTCAAATTAAAGTAAACACACTGTATTTTTCTTATTATCTTATTTTTTATATTCTTTTTAAGTTTCACTTATGGAATACTGAAAAAAAGAGTTTTACTTAAAGAAAAAAAACAATTTGTGTTGAAAAAAAAACAGTGACAAAATAAAGTGCCCACTTCATTTAGGCTACAGAAAACATAAATTAAAGTAAAATAAAAGCATTTCAATAATTGATGTGTCCTCCTTTGGCTTTCAGGACCTCCTGCAGGCGCTTCGACATGCTCTCGACCAGGTTCTTTAGGTGCTGTGGATCTAGCTCTTCCCAGGCGCGCTCCAGGGCTTCAAAATAGTTATTTTTATTGGTAACACCAGTTTTGTCAACCCTGGCATCGAGAATCGCCCACAAATTCTCGATGGGATTGAGGTCCGGGCTTTGTGGAGGCCATTCCAGCGGTTTGATCCGACAAGACCGGAAGAAAGACTTGGTCTTCTTGGCAGTATGCTTCGGGTCGTTGTCCTGCTGGAATACGAACTTCTCTTCAAGGCCCGTCTGGATCAGCGAAACCTCCAGATTTTCTCGCAGGATGTTGATGTAAGATCTGCCGTCATTATCCCGTGGATTTTCACAATGCTTCCCACTCCACCCCACGAAAAACACCCCCAGACCATCACATTTCCTCCTCCATGCTTCATCGTGCCTTGGATGTGGCGCTCCTGAAGCTCCTCTCCCGATCTGCACCAAACACGAACCCGCCGGTTTCGGTTAAACAGCTCGAATTTTGATTCGTCCGTCCAGAGAACCGTTTTCCAGAACTCTAGGGGCTTATCAGCATGCTCCTTAGCAAACTTAAGCCGTTTGGCTTTGTTTGCCTTGCTGATAAATGGGCGCTTCCGGGCAAGTTTGCTATTCAACCCCTGTGCTACGAGACGGCGACGAACAGTTCGACCGGAAACTGATAACTGAAGGGTTTCCTGGATCTCGCGGACAGTTACCTTCGGGTTCTTCTTGACTTCGCGCATGATCTTGGTGTCCGTTCTCGCATCCGTTTTCCGCTTCCTGCCTCTGCCAGAGCGATCCACCACTGATCCAAACGTTTTAAGCTTCAGAAGAATTTTGCCAACCGCTGCCTTACTGATACTGTACTTCTTAGCGACAGCCCGGTGCGATTCACCGTTTTGCACATCACGAACGACCAATTTTCGGATACACAAGGAATTGCTTTCGAAAGCACTGCGTTCTCCATTTTTTCAATTGAATCAAATGCGATCACGTATACAAATGCACCAGGTTGAGCCGTTTGCTTCAAAACATGTCGAAATATCAAAACATAAACAATCGAGGGGTCTTCCAATGGAAACTTATCGAAAACATATCGATTTTTGAAGCGGGCATTTTATTTTGTCACTGGTTTTTTTCAACACAAATTGATTTTTTTTCTTTAAGTAGAACTCCTTTTTTAGTATTCCATAAGTGAAACTTAAAAAGAATATAAAAAATAAAATAAGAAAAAAACTACACTGTGTTTACAATAATTTGAACCAAGTAAATGAAAAAATTGAAAAAACGAAGAGGTGGGCACTTTATTTGGCCTATAATTGTATAAATGAATTTCTGTCTGTTTGTCTGACCCTTATAGCCTTGCAAAAGTGTGAACCGATCAGCGTGAAAATTTGTATGCAGGGGTTTCCCGGAGCTGGGAAAGGTTCTTATGATTGTTTGAGACCCCTTCTCTCTCAGGAAGGTGCTGCTCTCTCATATAAATGAGACACGAAATGTTTGCATAACTCGAGAACTATGTAATCAGGCAAATGGAACCAAATTTGGCATGTGGAGGTTTTGAAGGCAATGATTGTATGGTGGTTTGAGAAACCGCTCCCCTCTGGAAGAGAGGCTTTCCATACAAATGAAACACAAATTTCTAACAAATAATGAGAAGTTATCAGGTTACTAGAATATAAAAGGTGAAGTTTGAACTCCTGCTTAGTCAAGATAAAAAACTCATTTAAAAAAAATCAATAAACGTGCCAGTTCTATTAAATTTTTATGCATTTAGTTGCAAGCGTAGCAACGCTCGCACCGGGTTCAGCTAGTATCCTATTAGTTTATGCCAAATCTGGCATTCCTTTGATGTACGATAGATAACGCAGAAAACTCAATGTTTATTTCAATCTGTGCGAAGGTTTTTCTTTTCTCGTATATAGTGCTAACAAAAAACGAAAACAACAACAAATTCATCCGCAAACAACAACTTATCATACGCATAAGTGACTTAAACTTCCAAAACATGACTTGAGTATATACACTGGTTTGATAACAGGACATTGTGAAATCCGGGTCAAAACGCGTCTTATTTCTAAAGCATTCCGTAACATTCTCCTTTCT
>JASCZW010014900.1:0-21822 GCA_034211315.2 Aedes japonicus
TCTCAGTTCGTCTGTTACAGTTTAACTGTATATGTACTACACACTCGTTCTGGCCATAATCTAATATGTGAATTAAGGATCTTCAAATTGCTCCTAAATAATCAGGATAGTACAATTCAAACCGTACGTATTTACTTTTAGGTGAATTTACATCTTATTGAACATAAAATTCAGTCCTTGATTGATTTACATGACACGAAATTTAAATCTTTTATCAGTTACAGTTCATGGAGTTTTCATTGTTTTTGAGAGTGAAACCAATAAGCCCTATGTTTTTGCAATACTGTAACATAAAGCTTATATACGACTAGTAAGCCCCTCATTAGCCATATATCAGCCCTATGTTGCAATTTTGGAGAAATATATGGCTTGTAGTTACTTCTGTAGTATCCGTTAGTCATTTCCCAAAGGCAATATAGAACGATGACATACTCTCTTCAGTCAGATTCTGGATACGAAGATTTTCTATGTGATCTAGGTCCTAGCAACAGTTAGGAATATTCAAAAGGGACACCTTGATTCTTGACATTTGTTAGAGAAAGTTTGGATGGCAATACTGTCGAACAGAAGTTGGTGTACGTATAAATGACGAGAGTGATTCTTCGAAAACTGCGAGGTTGCCAAAATACTGCCACAGAATATATGGAGATGATTTCGTGTACAGCAGATGACATACCTGGCCTCTCATCATTAGCAAGTTGGCTGGTAACGTATGCCAATGAACGTCATCAAGTAGATAGATTCGATCATTTTTGTTCAGAGATTTATACCTGCCATTTTGGTTATTTGATTTTCGTTATATGGCTATTCAGTTTCATATGTTGGTGCTGGTGCTGTCTGGTTGTAGCAAAGTGCAAAAGGTAAATTGAGGAGATTCAAATGAATGGTTTCAAAATTAGAAGTGATGTCTGACATTTATAAACAAACAAACCTATTTTTCGATATTCTCAAAAGCATTCCAGAAGCCGACGATGATGACCTTGAACGCGAATCAATCAAATAATTACCTGTAGGAAGAGAGAAAAGAAACAGATATAATAAACGTATTGAAAATATTCCATTGGTTAAAAACTACAAAAAACAATGCGTTCGGAAATAATACACTGCTATTGGAAATCAACAATTAGGAAAAATAATCATACCATTCGGGTTCCCAACGTATTGAACAGACTCTACTACCACAGCCCTTAACTTGATTTTCCATCCAATCAAACCCAGCTAACTGCGGTCGAAATACACCAACAACCGCAATGTTCCAATCCGTTTCCCCGGAACCGCTCTCGGTTCGGTTCGGTTCGTGTCATTAGGAAAATTTTCACTTCATTCAATTAGGGCCTTAAAACCATTCAATCACAGGTTGAAACCATTGGCTTTTTTTGCGTCTAGGCTGCCTCTTCGTCGTCGACAGCGCATCTCCGTAGGACTTGGCCAAGCATCGTACCGTTTTGCAATTATGGCTCCCTTGAACAGAGATTTTCTCACTCTGCAATGTGCGTGTGGACCGCATTCATCGGCAAGGGTGGTCTTCACGGAACATGCGCAGCCTTTCATTGACAAATGAAGTCGTGGCGCCTCTGCCGAGTCGGAGAGTCGTTGTTCCAAATTAAAAGCTCGGAAATCTTGGCTATTTTCGATGTTCCAAAGTACCTTGAAGGCGACGCCCTGAATGACTATGCCGACCGCTGATGTCGGGAGGCCCCTGACCTTCTATTGTGTTTTCGGTGCGTGGTTTGTTTGTGGTCTCGTACAGCTAATACCAACCACCCAAGCGGAGCATACGAGGTGTTTTATATTTAATCTACTTGAACCGTGATGGGCTTGAATTCCAAAGCATTAGAGCTGTTACGTGATACGGCCGAAAAGTGTTAGGTTTTTCAATTGAGCACTTGTGAGGTTCATAAAATGCCATTTTTTTTGCGCCCCACCTTCTTTTCTTCGTTCGGAAGAGAGAGAGTCAAAGAATGAAACTCACAAAGAACGATCTTCACGCAACCCCGCCGCTCAAGATTGCAATCTCACCGTAATTGGTCCAAATCACGTATCCCAAAACACGGAATTAAGACCCCAAGCAACTCATCGGGGAATGAATGACATTGTTGTGTTGTCAGTCGGCCGTTGAAATCTCTGTGCCAACTCGGGGTGGTTGGGAAAAAAAAAACGGGAGATTTCAACGACTGACAGCAGAAGGGAGAGAACGACGACGAAGACGACGACGACATTAAAGGCAGCCGGATTATTATGATTACAGATTGCTGGCGGGCGCTCTTTAGGTTCGTACGAGCCAGTTCATCTTCTCAGAGCAGTTTTTCAACCTCAGAAAAGTTTAATTCGAATAAATAAATAAATTATACACAGCGCTTACAAATGGGTGCGCGGCTAGTGATTGTCGTCGTCGTCGTCGTCGTCGTCGATGAATGAAATTATTGATGGAAGGTAAAGAGGCGATGGTAATTAGAGAAGGGGTGAGGCGCGCGAGTGCAAGAATTAACCTACACAGACGGGTTTTCGAGGTGCGGCTTCTCGGCGCGGTACGAAATGCACACATGTAACCTTAAATGCATTGAAACAGACAGCGAGGCGATGTCGGAACTGGAGAGAAATATGAAATCAATTCCGATAGGAAGGCGTTGCTCGGACGGAAATTGATGGAACGTTATGAAATTGATACGCGCAATGTTGAGGCTTGCCTAGACCCCTAGACTAAATGTTTAATGACGGAATTGAGGGAATGAACTATCTAAATTTACACTTGGGATGGATTATACAGAACAGTTCCGGAATGCTGAAAGCTGGTAGAAATGTTACAAACCAACGAGTTTCAGAACATCATGAAATAATTCATCTTTCTATTACGAGGAGCTGCATACAAGACAAGGTCTACGAAGAGATGGCGGCTACCTCACACAAATACTTACGTGCCATGAATTCAACAACTTTAGAACTCCGAAATCATGGAAACATGCTTGAAAGGTTGTTTGATAGGTCAAGACACAAATTCGATGATGAATTGACATTCTGCCGACATCAAGTTGACATTGGGACAACATTGACATAAAATCAGCCCGACATTGACCCGACATCTTGTCGACATGTAAGTTTGAGCATTTTTTCTCGTCGGATAGGAGATCGCGAACGATCTGGATGGACTACCAGACGTCCGCTGAATGCTTTTCGATGCGACCTTTCTGCTAAACGAGTTCAATAACAAGTTGACATCCGAAGACAGCTACTACCAGGTCACATAGGCTATGTCCATTTTGAATCCGGAATAAAAAAATGATCTGTATCTCAGTAACGGATTGACGTATAAATAAGTTTAATACATCAAAAAAGAGGTAATTTACTATTCTTTGAGGTAAAAATATCAATACAAATCATTTTTTTTCGTTCCTAATGAAAATTCGCACTTTCTTCTTTATTCCTCCCATCAAACGCTGCACACCTCCGGAGTCAACTTCCTTGGCACATTTGTTCCACATTTCGGTCATCTGAGTCGCGTCCCGAGCCGTTTTTTCCACTTTTCTTAGGCTGGAAATGCGAGCAGTTGGGTGGATTTATGTTTTTATCGATGAAATCTACGTTATTATCGCGGTACCACTGAATGACTTCCCGGCTGTAGTGGCAACTTCGTCAAAACCTGCTGGTACAATTTTCGAGCTTGAGTTTTGGTGACGAAACTTTGCTTCAACGTTCTGTTTGGTTGATTGCTGGCTCGATAAGAACGATATCCTCGCAAACGAATTTTTTCTCTCCTCTCGGCTTCCATCTGGAATAACTTTTGACTCACTGCACGAAACACCGTGAAATTTATACTACAGAAAGAGGGCGAATACTTGCAGCAGTCACTTTCCGTGCCGCTGCAAAACAATAAGTGATTCCGGCTCCTAACTGGACAGAACTTTAAGCGGTCGTGACATGGGGAACAGGGACGACCCTGGGGTAATGTCGCACACCCAGACGTTCAAATCCCGGTCCTGGCCCTGGCTTTCTCTATCGGAGGTGGGACCGTACGACGCGAGGTTCAGCAGGTACCGTAAGTGGTCGGGTAGGAGATCACGGACAATCTGGATGGACCACCCTACGTCCCGAACCCTACTTGGATCCAGGAACATCATGATCGAATCAGCGTCAGGTCGGTGAAGCTAACTACTAAAGACCTATGTAGTTCGACATAGTGGGTGCGTTAAGCACACTAGCCCCATTCCCTGAAGTAATACCTTGGTTCCGGGGAGAGCAGGGGCTCGAGCCACACCTAAAGTTTTCTTGGAGTCTGTTAGCAGATTTTCCATCCCGCCTAAAAACAACACCTCTGTATCTACACAGTGCGACAGGATGATTATCTTGGTGAGGTAGGATTATTTTAAGATCAGAGTTTGCTGTTAAGTTATGCGACCTAAGAAAGAACAACTGAATGCGAGTTGAGAGTTTTTAATCTAAAAAAAAAATAGTTTCAAATTTTGTGTGTGTGCGTGCGTGCGTGTGTGTGTGTGTGTGTGTGTGTGTGTGTGTGTGTGTGTGTGTGTGTGTAGGGGGGGGGGAGTTTCATTCGGCGGGAAGGTAAATCTGCAACCAGCCTCCTGGAGAACTCAGGGTGTGGAGTTTAGGGTGCCAACCCCTCGACCCACTAAAAACCCTCCCGTGCCTCTAGCCTTGATCCCCCCACCCGGAACTACATTTCGATATTACTTCGGGGAGGGGGCTATTGTGCGTTAAGCACTCGCTTATGTCTTGGACTTCAGTAGTTAGTTGGTCCCTCTGACCTGCTCCTGGGCATTTCGCCATACGGTTTGGAGCTCAAGGACAATCTGAGAGACCTTCGTGTTTACAACATCCCAGATGTCCTGGTCTTGACACATTCTCTGAACAAGGTTGTCCGGAGCTGTGTTTCGACCACTGAGGGCCATCATGCCATTTCTCACGTCAAAGTCATTTCTCACGTGTTCCAAAGCACCGAGAGCGGTTCGTTATTGTATCGTCCACAATACAAGGCAGCGTGTGGAAGGAAGAGCATCCACTCCATTCGCCCGTAGATGGAGGAAGTCCTACTTTGATGTAGACACTTTTAAAGCGGCGCTTGAGAGGGAACGAAACTTACGCGAAACCCAGGAACCTTGCGGCGAACGACTCGTTATGACACTTACACGAGCGTGCGAAGCGACCATGCCGAGGGAAGTCAACCCGAGGAATGGAAGATCGCCGGTGTATCGGTGGACGGAGTCGCTCGCCGACCTCCGAAGAACATGCCTCCACGCAAGACGGAGGGTGCAAAGAGCGCGGTCAGACGCCGAGAGAATCGAGCGTAGAGAGGCGCTAGTCGTCGAAAACCGCACTAGAGAGGGAGATAAAGGCCAGCAAGCGAGCCTGCTTCGAGGGTCTGTGTCAGAAGGCTAATGCGAACCCGTGGGGTGACGCCTACCGGGTAGTAATGGCCAAAACCAGAGGATCGGCGGCTCCAACCGAGCGTTCATCAGAGCTGCTGCAGGTGATCGTTGGAGGACTCTTTCCGAACCACGACCCGAGTCCAATCGGAAATCGGAGCAACATGCGACGATCCGTGCAGGTAACTGCACAATAGAATCGAAGAGGTTCTTGATGTATCTTGGGGTCATGATCGACGATAAGCTGTCTTTTGTCAGTCACGTCGATTACGCCTGCAAGAAAGCCTCTATGGCTATATCGGCATTATCCCGCATGATGTCGAATAGCGCAGCGGTCCAAGAGAGTAACCGTAAACTCCTGGCCTGCGTCGCCCTGTCCATACTTAGGTACGGCGGGCCGGCATGGATCACCGCCTTGAGTACCAAGAGCTACGTTAGTAAGCTAGAGAGTGCACACAGGCTTATGTGCCTAAGAGTGGTTCGTGCATACCGAACGGTACCGCGCGACGCGGTCTGCGTCCTAGCGGGGATGATGCCAATAGGTATTGTCATTAAAGAGAACGTAGAGTGCTTCGAACAAAGTGGAACAAGAGGTATTCGGAAGACCACTAGAGCCGCATCCATGGTGAGGTGGCAAAGGAAAGGAACAACTCCGCGGTGCCGTTATCATCGCCCACGTGATTGCCAATGTTTGGCGTTGCCGATCATCTTTCCACCGCAATGACAGCGCTATACTCTGGGATACTGGAACGCTGGTCATGGGACAAATCTTCGGGTATGGGAGGCCAAGGATTCTGATCGTGGCGCGGAAAGAGTCCCCCAATCATCACCGGTGATTGCTTGGTTGGAGCTGCCGCACCTTTACCACCTCCAGGAACCTGTGTGAAGTCTGCCTTGACGTAAGTTTTATCGTCCTGTACCACGCAATCATACTTCGTCAGCATCGTCGTGTACAACTTTCGCGATCGTGTTTTGTTGATCGTCGCGATTTGGAGTCACAACTTTCTTGTAAGTCGACAGTCCAACTAGCCACTCCCAGCTTCTTTGCGACATCTCGGACGGAGAGGTTGGGGTTCCGCTCGAAACAGCGGGCAACTCTTTTTGTCGTCGCTGTGGCCTCCGGCTTTCGATTTCCCCCCGAACCAGCTTTCCTGGCTGTAGACAAACGTTCACCGATCACCTGGCGACCAAATTTTGATCGAAACTCCCTTTAAGCTATCATCTCGGGCCAACCTGCTGAGTCTTGTGGACATAGGTAATCCTTACAGTGATGTTGGGTTCTTATTGCATCACATCACACCGTTACGATATGATTTTTGAACATTACTCGAACCTCTATTGGCAAGCGCAATGCATAAAACAATTTAAAAAATCATGTTCATTCATACACGGAAATATACTTACCTACAGAGTTTCAGTTTCGTTGACTACATACATAGAATTTTTAATTTTACACGAGACGTCATCCATCTTTAACAAAAGTTTACTTTGAATATAATGAAATATTTGAACATGTTTTGGCTGCGTACTTTTTTTTGCACATTTCTGAATGACATAGCATCAAAAAAGTGCTCAGTTTTGAGTTACCTATCAAAATGCGCGGCCTTACTCCGGAACAACGAAAAGGTATCGTGCACAAATGATGCACTGTGAGCGGACTGAGAAAATTGAGAAAATTGTCCAAGGAAGCGTCGGTGCGGTACGATCTGCGATTCGAAAATATAGAGAACAGTGTACGTTTGAAGATGCGCCGAAGAGTGGTCGGAAATCCGGCCCTGTTAGTCCGGATATCGATAAAAAGATCAGGGATGCCTACAAGCGAAAACCAGCGACTTCCGTTCGGGATGTTGCGAACAAACTAGGGACTTCGCCGAGTATCGTCATGCGTGCTAAAGAAAGACTTGGGCTAAAAACATACCGGAAGCAGAAAAAAAACCCAAAAGGAACCCAAAACGTCCGTGAAACCACGGGCCCGCAAACTCTACGATTCGTTATTGTGTAGAAATTCTGGGTGTATAATAATAGACGATGAAACGTATGTGAAACTAGATTACAAAGCGCTTCCCGGACCACAATTCTATACTGTAAGCGAAGACAAAGACATCCCCGAAACGGAGAAGGCAATTTTTACCGAAAAATTCGGTAAGAAGGTTATGGTTTAGCAGGCAATATGCGAGTGTGGTAAAACATCTAGTCCGTGCATCACAACGGAGACGATGAACACTCAGAAATACGTTAAGGAATGTCTCCAGAAGCGATTATTGCCGAAGATCAGGCAGCACGAAGGTCAAGTAGTGTTTTGGCCTGATTTGGCGTCATGCAAACGACACTTTTGAATGGTACAAAAGTCAAAATGTATGTTTCGTGCCGATAGACATGAATCCGCCGAACTGCCCGGAGGCAAAGCTAAGCTTCGAAAATTCATAAAACCAGCGGACGACATCTAAAAATTTAAAAAAGATTGGCGAAAAGTGGTCAAAATAGTGGGAAGTACCACTGTGCAGAAGCTAATGGGTCATGTTCAAGGAAAAGTTAGGAGTCTTGGCTATGATTAAATATTTTGATTAAACGAAAGTAAAATATCATATAAAACACAAATACAAATATGATTTGCCAAATAAAATTATTAAAACTAAAAATAACATGACTTTTTTGTTATTTTGAAAGTGTGCTTATAGTTTCTGGAACAGTCTATATAGTGACACAAAAATGTGAAAAGAACATGCCTGTGTACACATTTTTTGATAGTTTTATAAAAAAGAATCCTTAAACAAACAAATAAACTTCCAACACTAACAAGCGCTTCTTTAATTTGATCTTCAGCCCAAATCAAAGTTTAAATTTCTAAAAAAAACAACAATCCCTATTTATACGAAGAAACGCGTCAGATTGCACACGACTCGCACTGCTCAGGAAAAGAACAAGTGGAGCGATCGCTTTCCACCGATAAGCACTCGGAACGTCGCAAACAATCGAAAATCGGAGAACCCTTATTGCATTGCATACGATGTAGACAAAACAAAACAACTTGAGTAGCAAACCTTTGAAAAAAAATGCTTTTAAACCTGGAGCGATAAGCAGCGGGCACCGGGGCTAGGTAACCTGATATACGTCGCTAAATATTTATATCTAGCGAAGAAAAGAATAGCTATTGCTGAGCTCAATTTCAAGCGCAGGAGGAGGGTTTATGTCCATTGTTATGTCATCCTCATCATCATTCAACAACATCATTGGCTGGGAATCCCCATCTATTCGGAGTAATTGTTCTGTTCCAATCAAGAGAGCGAAGAAAGTTGGTTGGAAAGAACTTTCTAGTTGGAAAGGGTTCGTTGAGATGTTTTTCGAGATTATTTTACTGCGTCGCAAATGAACTTTTACTACCGCGAGAAGTCGAAGTTTTGTTTATTTCAGAAAAAGAAAGATCATTGACGAGCGACGCGAATTGCTAGTTCCCCCTCTGCAAACGTTCCGTTCCGTTAACACTCGAAAGAACTGACCCATTCACATATTCATCCAACCGCAACGCTTCCGGGCCATGTTTCCGGAACCGTACCTCTCTCACTCGATTTGAGTTTTCTTGCATTTGTGTGGACCTGTGGCGTGGCTTCCGATCCATAAACACAAGCAACGGCCAGGGTCATATTTTATTACGATAACTGTTGAGTTCCGTTTTGTTTTATTTTACTGAAGCTCTTCCTTGTCGAACACCCCCGCGCTAATGGCCGGAAAACTGCATTCGGTTCCGTTTGTTCGCGTTTGTGTTATGAAAAAATGGATATCATTCCGAAAATGACACGTAGAATGCCGAGTCATGACGACGTGGATCCTAATCGTCCAAGGAATGCGCAATTTAATCGACCCTTGAATACAGTCTTTTGATTGTCAAGTGATCTCTACATAGACTAACACCCAACGAACCATCATTAAAGATGCCTTCATTTGCCATTTTTTCAACAATTAACAACATTGTGGGGTATATCCGAAACGACAGCGCAGTCACGGCATCGAAAAGCGGTTCTCTTAGCCGCAGGCTGCCGATCACGACAACGACGACGACAATGATGATGATGTTAATGTTACGTGATTTTTTTTCGCGCAATTGACACAAGTTGTAGCTGCCGAGGGGACGACTAGTAGTCGCGCAGCAGTCGGTGCAACGTTGCTCGTCGTTGATTGCTATTGTTGTTGTTGTCGTCGCCGACGAAGTCTTCAATTTAAGTGAATCGAAAGAATTTTAATGCCCTATTTTTTTTTTCAAAACGGGTTTTTGCGACGGCTCATCGTCGATCGCCGATCGATCGATCCGAGACTACAATTTGCCAGAGGCGTATTATTGTGGCTCACTAGTGCTTGATTACGCATTGATTGACGACTGATTGACCGACTGCTGTGCGTCGGATTTTTTCTGCTTTTCGGGTGAAGGTCGTTTGAAGATTGCTCATTTTTCGCTTCGCATATCTGGGTGTCTGAAATTTTATTTACTGCCTGGGGTTACTTTGCTATAAAAGGGTGGGACTGGGCGAGCGCTTAGTTTGAGGGGTTATTTACGGTTGAATCGATTGGAGTGTTTGGATATTAATGGGTTGAGATTTGAATTAAGATAATGAAGTTACAGTAAAGGTGTGTGTACATTGTAGACGAAATACGAACATCTATCAACATCACCAGTAGTGGAATTAAATGACAATGGCTGATCCTTTTTTTTTGTCTCATAAGAAATTACAACTTAGAATCTACTGCGGGTTTAAATCGGTTCCAGTCAACTCTTTATCATGATATTAAAAGAAATCATTGGTTTCCCAATAAAGTCAGCCTCCCTCACATTTTGTGAGTGGTATTGACAGCATCCTTTTTTCGTTTATCGGTAACAACACTTCAATAATAAAGATCACATATAATAGATACGAATGCTTGTAGTATTTTTCATTTACATAAATAAATACACTATGTTATAAATATTTCATGGGAAAGGGAGGGACCATCAGGGCACCCGATTGAAGCACACTGGATGGGAAGAGTGGGAATGTCAACTTCCTATTGCTAACAGTTTGTGAATAGAGGGCGAGCTTCCTAATCGCTCATTGGGGTATCCTCATGTTAGATAGCTCGCTCTTATGACCAATTGTTCAATCTTGTTGTTGGAAGGAGATTCTTTATATCCCTGTGGAAACGGTCCAGAATGCGAATTTAGCTGTTACATTTTCAGTCTAAGTTTGAAGTTTTGAAGCAAAAATGTCTTCTACAAAGTTGTTTCTAATATCAAAGCGCTTCTTTTGGTGTAATAAGGGTGGTCCTTATTTTCATAGATATTGGAAATCTAACTTTTTTATTTGCATAAATAAAGGGATACATCCTTCGAAAAAGTTGTAGAATTAATAATTTTAAGCAACTTTGATTAAATAATTTTTTTCTAAAAAAAAAACCTTATCTCCAGTTTTTATGATATTCAATAAATAAAAATCCTTTCAAATGCTGTTGAGATATAATTTTTTGGTTTGCCCCAATTAGAAAAATACGACATTTGAAAAAAATATTTGTTTACAAAAACCATAATTACTTTGTAGGATAGAGACAATTACTGCACACCAAAAGTTGTAACTTTTACTGCTCAAGAATCAATGCCACGTTGTCTTGCCATTGATTCTTGAACTTGCTGAAAAAAAAATACAGCAAAATAACCTATAAATAGGGACACCCTAAACTACTACGGAAAAAAAAACTCTAATTCGGTCATTTCAAAAGGTACAGAAAAATGTATTCAATCAAAGTTGCTTAAAATTATTAAATCTACAACTTTCCCGAAGGATTTATGCCTTTATTTCTACAAATAAAAGAGTCAGATTTTCAAATTCTCTGAAAATAGGTTTTTATGAAGTTTATTTTGGCTTACTGTTTGCTTAAATTTTCTTTGCTATTCTGCTAAGCTGCCTAGTTATCAACTCTCTTTCAATACATCACTTTAGAAATTTCAGTGAGCGACTAAGGCGCTACAACCTTGGCAATTATTGCAAGGCTTTTGGTTCAAATGCCAAAAGTTTACCCACAGGCAAAAGGAGCATAAACTAATCTTTCTAGCATCTATGCTCCAAACGATTAAGTACAATTTATCACACTGTTTCACTCTACATGGACGCCTTTGGTACGGGAGGTCCATGCTTTCTTCCTTTCCTTGATTCAAACTGGTAGATCGATTTTAGATCTTGTTGGAATCGCTCTATTTCTTGGAATCCTCTCTGTGGCACATACTACGCAGTTGTCCTGGCCGATGACAAGAAAAATGATGTATTCAAGAAACCATCATTTTCCAGGATGCTCTCAAGAATTGGCTGCGTTAGTGTGAGATTAGATTAGATATAAAACACCAAAAAAAAAAGGGCCTTGTTATTAGAAACAACTTTGTAGAAGACAGTTTTGCTCCAAAACTTAAAACTTGGACTGAAAATGTATATTTCCAGCTAAATTCACATTTTGGACCACTGTACAATGGCATGATAAGAATAATCGGCGATTTTTATAGCTTGATCAAGTCTAACAGAGAGGAGAGCCCATTGTTGTCGGACTTAGTTTTCATGCTACAATGGATATCATACATCATACAATAATATTTTAATATTATGGAGACAGCTCCTTAGATCCAAAAATATAAAGGATAAACAGAAAACACGAATTAATAATTTCAAAAACTGAGTATTTTTTCCCACTCGACGTGACTTGAATTCTTCGTATCGTTTAGCATGCTGAAGCCTAGTAGTTGCTCCTCCGTTGCTGAGCAGAACTTGTGTACAGGGTGAGTGGCAATTCCTGTCAGTGTTTTTAAAACATGTGTAACTTTGGATGGGTTAATCACAGACATATTTGCCCATTTTTCTCTTAGAGTGTATGCAAATGTCAACACAGCTTGCAATTTTCATTCGTTTGAGGCTCGTGGTAATCATGGACGGGAGAAGCGATAGGTCTATTTTTGAAACATTTTAGACCGTGTGCTCTTTTAAAAAAAAAATTAACCACTCGGAATAAAGGAAAGATTCATCTTTAGCACCATCAAGCGCCACAAAGAAACTGGTTCCTAGAAAATATCTCCTAGACCAGGCCGTAAGCGCGCTGTCAGGTGTCCGGAAGCGATTAAGCAAGTGAGAGAGCGAATTTGGCGGAATCCTGGTAAGTCTGGCAAAAAGATGGTAAACGAACGGAGAATGTCACAATCTGGGTCACAGAATGTCACAATCATGAGTATTTTGAGAGACGACCTTGGACTGAATCCATATAAAAACAGCGGATGCGGGGCAGAAAAGCAGGAGATTGGAAGAGTGGAAAGATATCGGAAGCTGCTCAAGCGATACAGTTATTGTGAAATTCTGTTTTCGGAAGAAAGCTACAGGATCATCGCACCCAGCAAAAAGATCGGTGGTATGCCTCACATCTTTCTGATATTCTTCGTGATAAACTAGCTGTTCAAATATTCCAGAATGTATCAAGGGTGATGGTTTGGGGATATTCCACCAAAACTTTGAAGATTCTATTGCTGTTCATTGAACCTGGTGTTAAAATCAACAGTAAATATTACATCGATAATGTTTTGAAGGAGCATTTCCTTCCTTTCCTGCTTCCAATAAGACTCTGCAAAACAGGCGAAAGCTACACAGGTTTGGTGTGAGGACAATTTTTCGGATTTTAAAATCAGTTATGTGATTATAGGGGAGAAAAAAACAAAATTGGCAACGAAAATGAAATTAAAGACTAGATACATGTTCTTTTTTATAATTGGAATGTTCTCACAAATTTCTACTATTTTAGGAAGTTTATCTTATTTATAACTGTATGATCCCCTTGAAACCTTCCAATCAGAACTTATTTAATCTCACGCTAACGCAGCCAATTACGTGCAAGTATCCTGGTAAATAACTTCTAATACATTGATTTTCTTGTCACCGGCCAGGCCAACTGCGTACCATGTACCGCACCGAGGATTCCTAGGATTCCAGGCAACCCTCGACATTTTCCTCACCAACATGGCCAACTGTATAGCTTAACCGAAGCCAACATTGGCAACTGCATCGCTGAAGCTCAGCTTGGACCACTTTCCGGTGGTGGCCGAAGTTGGCTCCTCTGTCAATCGGCACTCTATCACCAGGTACAACAATCACTGAGTCAACTGGCAAGTGTTACGATGCGCTCCTCGAGACGCTCTACAACTGCAGTTTCTCAGGATCGAGAGTAGCATGTTTCTTTAGTAAACTAAGTGAGTGATTCTCTTAAGCTTGGTAGGACTACTAAATACATTATCGGAATCCGTAGCTCGATACGAAGACAATTTCATTTTCTACCTCATCTGAAGATCAATTCCAACCGTCTTACTAAAATTAAGGACTGTACTCAAAAAAAAATAGACACAATGATTAGCTTGTAACTTTTTAGCATGTGGGTAAAAATTGATGAAATTTTGACTAAAACTAGCTAAGATCTAAGAGACTGTAACTAGTGTAATGTTTACGTTGGCAAGAATCTCACGTTACACCATCACGGTTGTCCGTACCTGAGGAGGTAAGGAAGAAGAAGGTGGATAAGTTCGCCAAAAAGCTCTTGGTTTGTCAGGCAATCTGTGGATGTAAAGATATGAGGCAGCCATACATCACGACGGGTACCATGAATGGGCAAATCTACTGAGACGAGTGCCTCTAGAATAACCTGCTGTCTCACGGAGGCGAGACGCAATTTTCACCGTATTTGGCCTACTGCTACTACGCGCGGTCGATGTTAGCCTGGTACATAGATAACAATGTTGTTTTTTGAACCAAAATATTTCAACCTACCGAACTCGTCGTAAATTCATACAAATGAGACGGCCATCGTGAAGGTCAATATTTGTAAAACGAGCTGGCTTTGAAGAAACAGTGGGTATCAAAAGAAGTCGGCCCCACTATTGCCCAAAACCTTATGAGTGTGGTCAAGGGCAAGATGCGGACATTCGGTCATGGTGATCCAACAAACCAATTAAGCAGAAACGTGCCTTGTAGTTAGTAGTTCCCTCAAAGTTTGAAGTAAATCCGGCTAAAATGAATGTTTGGCCATCATTGTCCGGTCACCAGCGTGTCTCATTGATTTGAGTCCAGTCTTTATCTGGATGTCAAAAATAGGGATTTTGAAATTAAAATTCGCTCTCTTCCAGATATTGCAAAATCCTTTTGGAAGTTGACCAAAATTCTGAAGAATAAGCCTATCCCAACTTATCGCCCCTGTTGAAAAGGCCAATGCACTAGGTCAACACTTTGTGAACTCACACAAACCTGGCCAATCAATTGTTAACGCACATGAGTCTACTGGAGGCGATGTCAAACAAAAACACCTCCGAAAAACACATAGTTGTCTCTGACGATAGTAGTATATTGGCTGATGAGGCTGAAAACAGCCAAAGTGACCCCTATTCACAAGCCTGGAAATGACCCTACCACCGCCAAAAACTATCAGCCCGTCAGACTTTTGTTCTCCATTTCGAAGTTGTTCGAAGAGCTGATCCTTAGCCGTTTAGTGGAGATCGAAAACCAGAATAACATCTTCCTTTAGCAGCAATTTGGGTTCACGAAAGGTCATTCTAGCAGCCTCCAACTGACGTGAATAATAAACATCCTGTAAGAGAACAGGCCCGTTACAAAGACATGTAGCATGGCATTGTTGAGTGTCGAAAATGCGTTCAACAATTTCTGGCACGATGGTCTGGTACTTAAGCTGAATTGTTACAACTTTCCAACTTATCTAGTTAAGATCGTCAAAAATAATTTGACGAACATATAATTCAAGGTCTTCCTGAACAATGCCCTTTCTGATACGTGTAATGTGTTTAATGATGCTGATGTTCCCCACAGTAGCTTTTTAGGCCCTAACCTATTCAACAATTTCACGTCAAATGGTCCTCCCCTGCCGAGTAATGGTATTTTGTCACTGTTTTCGGACGACACATGCATCATCTACAAGGGTCGAATGATTCGTGCTCTAACTGGAGAACATCAGGAAGGTGTCAAAGTTCTGTCCGAGTATTTCAGTAGCTGGAAGATCTGTATCAATGCTTCTAAAGCCTAGATAATTATGTTTCCGCACTCCAAGTCACCTCGACTCATTCCGCCAAGGGATGTCGAAGTTCATCTCAGTAACACATCGATCGATTGGTCCGGGGAAGAAGTCTACCTTGGCCTCACACTAGTTAGCAAGTTGTTGTCCCGATCGTATATTTACAAAACTTCAACTAAATGTAGTGCTTTGTTGAGATCTCGAGGCGTTAGACGAATGCTTGTATCTGGGGTCATTGATGACCGCCGATAATGGCACCAGCAGAGAGATACTAAGGCGCATTATAGCTTGCAATCGTGCCTAATTTGGACTCCGAACTTCGAAGTTGATCATCTACAACGCGCCCCTCGGTGTCTTTGAACGGAAGGTGTTGCGTACGATCTACGCTGGAGTGCAGATGGAAGACATGGAGGAGGAGAATAAACGACGAATGGCATCAGTTGCTGGAAGAACCTCCCATCGTTCACACTGCTAAAACCGGTCAAACTCGGTAGGTTGGGTATGCCAGAAGAATGCTGGATGACAGACCAGTTAAAATGATTCTCGATACCGATCCGACGGGCACAAGAAGAAGAGAACGCGTAATGAGCAAGGTGGATAGATCTAGTAACTAGAAGGCGACATGATCCGCAGACTGCGAGGCAGGCGAAATGCAGCCATGGACCAGTTCATAAGCAAATAATTCTTCACGTGCTCGAGTACGGTTTGCAAATCTGGGTAAGTTGCGCCTTCCGGAAACTTTGACACCACCGGAAACTTTAGGTAGTTCAGAACAACATCCTTCGGATGATTCTGAACAGTCTTCTGAGAACAGGAAAGTCTGAGATCTATCGCCTGGCTGGCCTCGAGACCCTCGGCGAGGGAAAAGATATAGTCCTGAAAAGTTTCAAAGAATCCTTAGTTCAACAGTTGTCATTACTAGAGACCCAGTAAACATCTCCTATTCTCTACATTGCCACGAAAAGGATAACTGAGTAGTGATGTACAGGGTGAGACGATAATTATTGCAACACTTTAGATTGATTCGTAAATCGGTTCGAGTTTTCGAAATAAAACAATTTTTTCATAGTGTATTAGTATGTGTGTTTATTTTAGCTTCCATAGGTCGGTAAAATGAGTTTAAGTAAAATTCTCGACATTTGCGATTGACCCTGTACAGTCGTTTTTGGTACGGTTTTCTCAGATTTTTTATTGTTGTGTTGTTCTCGGTTTTTGTCCAGCTCCAGTCCTAAGGCACGATGCGACAAACCAGCATTTTGCATGTGGGTGAACAAAATGCTTCCGCGAACGGTTTGCTGGTTTTGTTCCCTCTCGATCGGAATCTCACTGACAACTGCATAACTGAGCGGATGTAAACAATACACTCTAAAGAGATACGGGGTAAAATTTGTTTAATTTCGGTCAAGTGTGAAAACCGCTACGAAATTTTGAAAGTGTCGCAATAAATATGGAATCACTCTTTAAAAGATGATAAATCAGGATTTATCAGGATTCTGCTTCTTATTCTTAACAATGATTTTGGAGGAATGCAATATGAAAAATTAACAGAGGGCTTCAAATGGTGAGTTGACAAATTCGAAGGAGGATGCGATCGATCTCTGGCCCTCTCAAGTTTCTACCTCACGCCTCCACGAGTCATATGAACACAAAAGATTGCCAACTGAAACATGGAGACGCTGGTTGGCGTAGCCTGGGCTATGTTGTCATTTTGACAATAACGAAGTGAGAGGGTGCGACTAAAGATTGCGTACCTATAAATCAAATTGTATACCCATACCTGTAAATCATATAGTATTATTTTCCATTCTCATTCAATGAATAATTTAAGCACGGTTTGGAATCATTTTTGCATTCCCGTTTTTTACATGATCAAGTAATTTAAATTTAAGTAATTTGAAAATTGCAATTCTATGTACATCATGCAAGTTTGAAATTTGAATAAATAGAACTTTTTCTAGTATGATATCTTATTATTCGTGTACACAACATACTAAATTTTAAATAACATATAACGGGAAAAGGGAGGGACCATCAGGGCACCCAAGTGAAACGATTTGGATAGGGAGCTTAGGACTGCCTCCTCCTTATTATTAACATTTTGCGGAACAAGGGCGATTTCTTCGACTCCATCTATTGGGTTTATTCTGTCAATCGAGGGCTCGATTCTAGTGCTGTGAGTGTGAACTTGATTTGGAAGGAGATTCTCTTTTTGGCCCTTCATACAGGAGCTTGATGATCACAAACAACAATAGTCGTCAAGAGTCCTTATCAAATCGTTTTGAAGATTATTCTACTGCTATGAAAAGTTACCTTGCTACAATAGATGGTAATATTACATAACATACATTACATCATACAATATGACAAATGATAAGAAAATGGGATGGGGCCTGGGATTGATCTTCCAATCTTCTTATCAGAAAGAACAACAGGATACCATTGATCTACCTAGACGTGTCAGCTACCTCCCTCAAATTAGTCGCCTAAAAACCCATCTCTATTGAAACTTAGGCTTGAATTAAGTAACCACCAAGAAACGGTAAGAAAATTGCAAAATCCTTGCCCAGAGCATCCAATTTCTTATGTTTCTTTTTTGCCACCCATTGGCCGGTCTCATCATGTAACAAGCAAACCAAAACGAATCGATCCACCCGTGTAACAACAACGTTCAACCCAACCCAGTATTCCGCCTTGCCGACCAGCACCGCCTGGAAACGATAGTAATCGATTGCTCCGATCTCGCTCTAGTCCGGTAAATTCAGCGCGCCCGTTCGAGGCGACTTTCTCCTCCGAAAAGCTCTCGATCGATTGCTTGACTGATCATCATGTCTGTCGGTTGTTAAGGGAGGGTAGTTTTTCGGGCCCAATTCAGTTGCGCTGTTTTTTGTTTCTCGGTTAAATCCGAAGAAAAGCGAACCAAAACACTTTCGAGCGTAATTAAATTAATCTTGGCGTTTGCTGAAAAAAAATCGAAAAAAAAAATGATGGAGAGTCGTTCGTGCCTAACTACTCAATCGCTTCGTCGTCGTCGTCGTCGTCATCCGTCATCATCATGGGCAAGTGTTTGTTTTCGTAATGCGATCGGGTGGGCAAAAAAAAACATTAAAACGGGTGCCATAAGTGTGAAATGAGAAATTTTGCACTCTTCAAACTCTAATGGCCAGTTTGCGACTGCAATCATGCATGTGTTTGTGTGTGTGCGACTTCGGGGCCAGTAACAATGGAAGGAAAGCAATTCCTTCCCGCCAAGTACATGCGCATGGAGTAATAGGTTTGATTATCTTTCATTTGGATCATAAATTCTCATGAGTGAGAGAGGAAATCCGGAAAAGTGTACTTAATGAAGTGGAATGAGAGTTTTGACTTACAGTCCGGGGAAAATTGCAAATGGTTTGCATAGGTTTTGGGAAGTAATGCATGGTTTGGAAATAAATTGCTCTTTCGAAACACAGACAGTAAGTCGAAGTGATTTTTATCTATCGACACAGACACAGGCCGGATTATGATCGTAACTAATTGGATTGCTGGAGCGAGCGTTTTGCATAGTCGGTATAATTGGAGAATGAGCGAATAATAAAGCAATTTGATTAGGTGGATTGTTCGGAACAGACTTGTCTCAGTTATGTCACCAGGTGGAAATCATGCCACTTGGTTTGAATCGATTATTGATAGATTATTTATTTAGGACAATGCATGGGTTGTTTGTTGGGAAAGCAGCGTGATCCTCAACGAAGTTATGAGTTATCCTGGGTCAACCAGACAGATGCGAAATGACCTGGAAATGTGGAAAATTATTTTCGATATTTTTTTATTTGAATGAAACTTTGCATACGCGTTTGGCTAAGGAGACTGAGCATTTTCCGCGCTAACATAGATTTTTGTGACTCAAGTGTCAGTTTTAAAAAGGGCGTAAGCATTTTGAATAGCACTTAAATTGATAATTTGTAGCTCGAAAACCTTTGGTTGTCCAAAAAAAACTGTCTAAGAACAAGTTGTGACCCTATGAGTGAAGGTAGTGAAAAACATATACACTGCGAAAAAAAATTCGGAAAAATAATCGACAACTAACATGAAAATTTAAATAGCTCAAAAAACGATTTTTTGATTTATTTTTATTTTTTGACTGTAAAAACTTGAAGTTCAAGCGAAGACTCCAGCATGGAGAAATGTAAGGGAAAAAAGTTTCTAAAACACCAACTTTCGGTGCATTTCTCAAAATTTTAATATTTGTGGGAATAAACGTATTCTGATTATATAATCTGATTTTTGAAGTATTTAAAAAAAATTAAGCTCCTATTGATGACCTCCGTAAGAGCATTTGTTCTAGAGATATTTGCGATTTAATGTTATCATACTCGAATAGTTTTCGAAAATACGGTAAGTTTTAATAAGTTTTTTTAGATTCTCCAGCTCTTTTTCGAAATTTATAATAAATTTTACGCTGCTCTCTCTTTGCCTGCAAGACGATTGAATGAGCAGTACAAATAAAACAGATTATAAACTATAGAGGATGCATAGCGCTACTGTTCATCTTGTTCTCACACGCGAACATGCTGGGTACATAACTGTCACATATAAACATCATCAAAACCAGGGAAAATATTTTGCCAACCGAAAAGTTAGAAAAATTGGTTATCCATGATTATATCGAAACCGAACCATTCTTGTTTTTGAGACACACGAAAAAAAATTTAAGCAATGGCGAAGTTGTCATAATGTGTGATTTTTCCGAAAATTATACATTTGTTCTTCAAGATGCCGTTCGGAATAATAACCAAGCCACAGTTCCTTTGCAAGGTGACCACACAAATTTTTATTTTCAAATTCCCGGTTTTTTCCCGGTTTTCTCGGACCAAATGTTAAAAATTTCCCGGGTTAAGGCGCGGAGCATGTAGCAATGAACTAGAATTACGAATGGAAAACAATTATTCTAAAATTTTGAACAAATTGTGTTCCAAAGCTTAAAAAAATGATATTTTCATTATAAGCGTTGTTTATAACATAAAAATGACTACACTTTTGGATCCAACTATTTACAAATTTTGCTTTCAATTTTAGGGCCATGAAACTAAAGGAAATAATTTACACTGACCCTACAGTGATGAATGACAGTCTGAAAGTCAGTTTGTGTGTGTACCGCCAAATGATTTCTTTATAATTTTTTTAAGAAACTTTGTTGAAATTTCCCAAAGATTCTATGAAAAGTTCTCAGGCATTAAATTCCTTCTGGCATTTCTATAGATATTCTGCAGCAGTTTGTAGCCATTCCTCCAGCGATTCTTTCAACAGTTTCTCGGGCATTTCATTGGTTGTTCTGTTAAACTTTCTTGTGATGAAATTGATGGTGGAATCCCTGAACTTATGAAGTTTTGTGATTGTAAAGGAATCCCTGGAAGACACCTGAAAGAACTTAAAACTGTCAGGTAATTGCTGAAATAATTCTTGGAGAAAACCCTGATTTATTGAAAAAAATTAAGAAATTTTGTTTGCACGAAATATTCTGCAAGGATTTTTATAGAAATATTTTTTAAGTTTTGTCTAGAATGCTTGCAATAATTCTTAGATATAGATCTCTAAAAAAATTTCAAGTATTCCGCTGGAGCAGTGTTTTTTTTAAAGTTCCTCAATCGATTGCTCCACAAAATTCGACAGAGTTTCTTACAGGAATTTCTATAAAAATATTGTTCCTCTAATTTAGAAATATCTTTATGCACTCACACCGAATAGAAGAATCTTCTCGATATTTATTTTTGTTATTCGAGGCATAAATATTTCGAATGTGATTTTTGGTTATCTTTAATATCATATTACCGTGCGAAAACCTATATATCGACATGGAATTTTCATAAATCGCAAACGTAAACAATGGCTTCTTCCGCAAATTTCTTGAAAATGCAAACTCACTCAAGCAAACTACAACTTCTATTGTAAAGGGAACTCCGCTTCTGTACAATCACCGTGGTACAGGGTGCGGCAGAAAATAATGCGAAAATGTTCAAACTTGAGTATTGGGTTAATTCGTGTAGCTAGTGACTAATTTCTGTCGAAAGTGTATTCGTTTATGTTTACTTTCAAGTGCTGCATCCAAACATTCTATTTGTTTTATTGCAAATTCGTCAAAATGTTCGCGAAAGGAGTGATCACCAGTTTGTTGCTCTCCCAGAAGAAACCGCAAGAGATTGCCAAGGTGGTAGGGTGCCATTTGGCAGGATGGTCCTAAGCAGCGGAAGCCGGTCCGTGCAAAAATTGCTCGCAACCCGGTGCGTTCCATAAGAAAACTTGCAAAGGAAGCCAATATTTTGGAGAAATCCATGCAGAGAATCATCGAAGAAGACCTGAATGCATCTTCCAGAGCCAGAGTGAAACGACACTTGTTTACGGA
>JASCZW010014901.1:0-21793 GCA_034211315.2 Aedes japonicus
TACAACATCTTGGCACTATTAGACAACAATCAGAGACATCGAAAGAAAGCTC
Organism: Aedes japonicus; assembly: GCA_034211315.2. NCBI lineage: Eukaryota > Metazoa > Arthropoda > Insecta > Diptera > Culicidae > Aedes > Aedes japonicus. Next base: position 53 of record JASCZW010014901.1, read on the forward strand.
TGGCTCCGGACGGCCGACGACCCTGGGTGACGAGAAGCTCCAATGGATACTGAAAAGGAAGAGGGAAAGGTGGCTACATCGCTGCGTGTGTTTGGCCGGGAGGTCGGTTCAACCGGTCAAACAGTGAAAATAGACCTGGTAAACATGAATATACATGTCAAGAAGCGGAAGTCGCATTCACTGGTTTCGGTGCTGCAGGCAATGGCTGAATAAGATGGTCAACTCCCTGGATCCCTGGATGACAACGACTGGCAGGGCACTTCGTATTTTGCCTCCCCCACGAAGGAAGTGAGCTCCAAGGTGAAGGTCATTTCACACACCAAGTTACCCAAGTAGGTGCTGCTGTGGCTGCCTTTCCGTTCTTCCTTTGCTCCGGACTGGCCGTGAACGGGGAAATTTATAGTACGAAATTCCCGGAAGTTGTGCCGTTCATCAAGAACTACCATAAGGGCGAAGACGCGGTGTTCTGGCCGGATCTTGCGTCGGCCCACTACTCTAAGCGATCGTTGCAGGAGATGGAGCGGCTTAATATCGATGTGGTACCTAAGTCGGGGAACCCTCCCAACGTCCCCCAGCTGCGTTCCATCGAGAATTTCTGGGCCAACCTGAAGCGTAAGATCTACTCTAACAAATTTGTCGTTAAAAATGAGGAGGAATCGATAAATAAAACGAAGAAAGAACTCAAAAACATGCCTACACGCATGTATTCGTCCACCATGGCGAATGTTCCGTACATTAATTGTTATGTTATTTATTCTCCGTGCCAGGAGTAACGATTATGATGTAGAAGGAGATGTTCGCTCATCACCATGAGGCACCAAGAGTGAACAACAATGTTTTTGGCTAGAATGAAAGATGTGAAGAGAAAGTGGAAGTTCCGTCAGAGTGCGGCACGTAGGAAAATTTAATGGATGTTTTTTGAAAATTGAGGGAAAGGGCATGTATCCAATGGTACTCGAACCATGGACGTCAATCTTTGCCTAACATCCCACTGCGGGGTAGGTTGTAGCAACGGAACAAGTCCGCCACTTCAACAGGCAAAAATTGACGCATGGAAAGACGCTCATGTACCACTGTGGTTTGTATAGTTATTCTAGCGATTTATTGTGTGCACTCTGTTTATTGATGCGCACATGGGAGAGGAACTCTCTCCTTTTTTGGGTTTATTTTGATTCGCACCGACTGGCGATCACTAACGTTTCGAACGAATGTTCCGGTTAACTGCCGGAAGGCCGTTCGCAAGGGCGTAGATTTTTTTTGCAAGTAAGCTTAAACAATTCCCTTCCATGGGAAATTTATCAAAAGCAATTATCTGTCTTAGCTGTTTTTTATCACCATCCGAAAAAAGCCAATTTTTTAAATGCAAACGTTATGCCAATATATGAACGAACTACAAGGCGCTAAAGCTTGCTTCAGATAGAATTGGAACAAAAACAATTGCCTGTATTTCAGTTATTTATTATTGAATTCAAGATCTTTTTTTATACAAATGTAGCGTTTTCTTCATACTTTTAAGAAAAAATACGGATAAAATTATTCGTCACGGTTTCGAAGGAATTCTCGAATTTTTCCTGTAACACGGCTCATAAGGCGGCACACGCCTTCTTCGTCCATCGTTTCAGCTATCTTATTCCACCAGGTCTTCATCTGATTGATGTCTTTGACAACCTTTCCCTTTGCCTTGAGTCTCCTCTTCATGATTGCCCAGTATTTCTCAATAGGGCGGAACTGGGGGCAGTTGGGTGGGTTAAGTTTTTTCGGAACAACCTGGACCCCTTTCTCTGCATACCATTCTTGAACGACTTTGCTGTAATGACAGCTTGCCAAATCTGGCCAAAACATTACGGGATGGTCGTAGGATCGAATGAATGGCAAAATTCGTTTTTGGAGACACTCTTTTTGGTATAGTTCCGACGTCTTTGTCTTATTTGTAACGAAAACTTTCGTTTTTTGCCACAGCTGCAAATGCCCTGCCTAATCATGAATTTTCGTGCAAATTTGTCGGCAAAAACAAATTTAAATTTGGCTGGAACATCCCCCCGAGCCGTTGCCAAGTAAAATTTTTGACCTTGGATTTGCCCAAAGTCAGCCTTGACATAGGTTTCATCGTCCATCAGAAGACACCCGTCGAACTTGGTCAGCACCTGGTCGTATAGCTTCCGAGCACGGATTTTGGCCACACTATTCTGTTTTATGGTCCGATTTGGCTGTTTGCTAGCTGGATATGACTTGATTCCTTCCCGGAGTCTAGTTCTCCTCACGGTACTATGGGCAGCACCGAATTTTCTGGCCAAATCACGGTCCGACAGATTGGGAATCCTCTTAATCGTCTTCAAAATCTTACCACACAGTTTCCGGTCGACAGTTCCACTCCGACGATTGGCTTGAGGCTTCCGAATCGTCGTCAATGTTTCTTTATACCGTTTGATAACGCGCCATACGGTATTTCTGGGCAATTTCAGCTGTTTAGCTAGCCTAGATGCAGACCACAATGGATTTTCCAAATAACTGTGCACAATTTTTTCCCTTCTTTCGGCTTCCATGTTGATTGATAACAAAGTACAGTCGATTTGCGGAATGTTAAAAATACATACGTAAAGCTGACAAAGCCCGACACGTGGGCGCCAAGAAATCCAAATCCGTCCACCAGGAGCGCCACAATATGAGCAAAAGTTTGTTCCAATTCTAAATGAAGCAAGCCTTATAACCTTTTTTGCAGTCAAGGAGATTACTTTTGACCCCACCTAGTAAATTTGGCCAATTTATACGAATTAACTCGAATATCGTATGAAAATTTGCCAGAAGATATTATTGCAAATTTCATACGATTCTTTAATGGAGAGAAGTTCACAGGACGATCGTATGAAAATTGTCCTCACAGAAAAAAAAAGTTGCAATCGGGATTCGATCCATGAACTTTGGGATCCAGAGACGAGCCACAATCCCACGAGACTATACACGCTTGATAAGGGATGTCAATTGAAAGTGAATAAGAGGCATGTTTTTCTCGACCATTGCAACAATAATCATTTCATACGATTTCGTGGTCGATTGCTTTGTGGTTCATAGTTCCGATCTTATGAAAATCGTACGGATAATTTCCTGAGTGTAGAGCTCGCAAACCAGAATAACGTCTTCCTTCTAGAACAATTTGGGTTCAGAAAAGGTCACTCTACCATTCACCCGCCGACGCGAGTAATTAACATCCACAAACGGAACAGGTTCGTGGGAAAGACATCTGCCATGGCAAAGTTGGACGTCGAAAAGGTGTTATACAATGTCTGGCACGATGGTCTGGTGTTTAAGCTGTAAATGTCTTTAAAAAAACAGATAATTCCAGATCTTGCTGAAAAATTCCCGTTCTGATACATTAAACGCTGATTACAGTGATCCTAGGGCAGAGACACTAGTTAGAAATTGATTTCTGTCACATGTAGCCTTAAGGAAGTGTAAACAGGAATTTCACATCGCTAGAACCGCTCTGTGCCATTGGCGGTATATGAACACGATCAAGCACGCACGCTTTTACCTGTCAGGGGTCACCTTTCCTTGTCTACACCGCACTGGGGTAGCTAGGCAACAGAGGATGTTGTTGCAAAACATTTGCCTTTCATAAGTCCTTAATGTATTTTCTAGAACATATGACTTGATTTTCGACTCAAATATGACCAAAACAGTGCAATTAACCGATCTTTTCATAACATCTATTAGATCCCATAAGTAGTTTTAAAGATACACTGCATAACTTGCTTTTGACATGATGTTGTCTTATCTAGGTAGTTTATAGCATCACAATAACCAGGTTATAATCAAGTTATTAAAAAGTGAAACTAAATGCAAAAATTCATGAACACAACAATTGAATCCAACAAGTGTCAAACAAGCAGATGTAAACATAGATCGAATTTGACAGTTAATAAATTTTTCATAAAAATCAAAAAGGAGACCTAGCCCACTTGCAAGATATCTTGTTAAGAAACGGTTACAGAATTGGTCTAACAACAAGAAAAAAACAAACATATTTTTCGGAACTATAGCATGCAATAAGAATCACCATCAGCAATTGATTCACGACGTTTCCTGTGGACCGACGCACAAAAAACGTCATTGTTTCTTAAATTTCTGGAGCCAAATGACATTTCACTAAGAAAAAGCTCTAATATGGTTATTATGATGTTATAATAACTGACTCAAATAATTGGCAATGGACCATCATGAGAATGTAGAGAAGATGTATTTTGGACTCAATTTCAACATCACGTCATAGCTATGGACGAAATTACAGTGCCGGTTGAAAATATGATTACAATTATCACTAAAAATTTCGAAAGCTGCGATTTTTTCGATGATCTTGACATTTTTTATGTTTTCATAATACTTTTCACCGGCAGTGATGACCATGTATCTAATCTACCATGACGTTTTTTGATGATTTCAACAAAGATGCAACAAACTGGAAAAATGTAAGCGAATTTTCTGTGGAATTTTTATAATCTTAAGAATGGCGCATGAATTAAGGTCTGTATCCACATTAATCCGCACACTTTTACATCATTGTAACTTTTGAAATATTGCACGTAGGAATGATAAATTTCACTGTGGTATAGCTGAGAGTCTATGATGAAAAACCCTTTGATTGATGTTTGCATTTCATGTTTAGTATTCAAGATGGCGACGAAAGAAAATCAAGTGTGCGAGCGAGTTTTGTAAGGGCGTACGGCAAATCCTGACTTGTCAATACGGGACCTTGCAAAAACATTGGATTTGCCTTAATCCACTGTTCACTATGTGCTTAAATCATTTTCGGAACGTTTGACGGTGGAGAGGAAACCGAGAAGTGACAAAAACATTGGACGCGCTGATCCTGTCATGGACCGAAAGGCGAAAAGGATATTAACGAAAAACTCAAATCTCTCCATTCGAACGGTGGCTCGTAAAATAGGGATGTCGCCTGGTCTTGTCCAAAACTCAAAATAACGTTTGGGACTTAAGTCGTATACAGTAAAAACAGTTCCAAATCGCAACGACAAACAGAACTTGGCAGCAAAATCACGGGCTCGACGTTTGTACTGCGAATATTTGACAAAGTTTTCATGCGTTGTTATGGACGATGAAACTTATGTTCTGGAGGATTTCAAGCAACTTCCAGGGTTGGCTTTTTATTCTGCTATGGCCAGAAATGCAACAGCTGAGCGTTTCAGAACGAAGAAGGCATCGAAATTTCCCAAAAAAATACATTATGTGGCAAGCAATTTGCACGTGTGGCAAAAAGAGTAAATCTTTCGTTACTACAGGCACAATCAACAAGAAGATCTATCAGAAAAAGTGTCGGCAGAAGCGATTGCTACCCTTCATCAAAAGTCACAAAGAAAAACCTTTGTTCTGGCCCGATTGGGCATCATGCCACTATGCTAAAACTGTGATGGAGTGGTACCAAGCAAATCAAGTGAACATTGTACCAAAAACCTCAAACCCGCCAAATTGCCCAGAGCTACGACCAAGCGAGAGATATTGGGCTCTGATGAAGCAGAAGCTTTCTGGAAAGAAGCAAGTAATCAAGAACATCAAACACTTCAAACAAATACCGAATAACTATGTTTTGTCTTCACGAATTGTTAAAACACATCCCATGAATCTGAAATAAACAACTACGACGGAAATATAATGTGAAATTCATGTTTATCGTGTTTTGAGGTGTCCGGATTACTGCGGATACAGACCTTATGCAAGAGTAAAACCAAAACTTACCCCATAAAAGCTGCCTCGCATAGGATATTTTGTTAAGCGTTCTGAGCATTAATAATTTCTAGATTTCTGATATTTATTTAATAATCGATTTGACCAAAAACGATTGTCATTTTTTTACTATGAGTTGTGCATATTCTCCTCATAAACAAACATAATTTTCACAATCCCAACAATCTTAACAATCTTAACTTCTTTTCGTTTGATATTTCTCATATCAGCATGTCATGTTCATGAACTTCTGCAACTGTTTTTACTTTGGAATTATTTGATTATAACCTATTTGTCATTATGATGCTAGAAAGATTAGGCATCATCATGTTGAAAGCATGTTTTTCAAAGCATCTTGAACGCGAATTGTGAATGTGTGACCTTAGAGATGTTTCAAATAGATCGATTTATTGCGCTGTTTTAGTCATATAAGATACCAAAAATAAGCTGTGTACTAGAAAAACACGTGAGATCATGTCTTAAAGATGAATTTTTGAACGTTACATACAAACTTAGAAAATTTCACAGTATTCGGTAATTTTTTACCGAACTTTCAACAGCTGAACAGTTCGGTAATCCGATTTAATGGATTTCGGTAAAATTTAACAAATTCCGGTAATTTTTTACCGGAATACTGTAAAATATCACCGAAATCCGGTAAATCGGATTACCGAACGTTCAGCTGTTGAAAGTTCGGTAAAAAATTACCGAATACTGTAAGAATTTCTAAGTGTGTAACAAGTTGTGTTACTTAGGCTGCTTAATCGGATGCCACATTTCAAACATGTCCTACGCATAATTGGAAATCCTTTTGGCTCCTTTTTACCTTTACCTTACCTTTTGCCTTTGCAATTAATTGATATGATAAGTTCTTACACACTTAGATTTTGTTTACAGACATTTGTAAAGTTTTACCGAATTCTCAACAGCTAAACTGCAGATATCTGTAAAAAAAAATACCGGATTTCGGTAAAATTTTACCGAAATCCGTAAAATTGAATTACCGAACATTCAGCTGTTGAGACTTCGGTAAAACTTTTCAGATTTCTATAAAATAATCTGAGTGTGTAATATCTACAATAAATACGAATGTTTGGTTCGAAGCCAATAACGTTCAATATAATCTGGCAACGCTGTCTTATTTCAAAACCTAGACAGCGTTTCCATATTATTTTTATGTTTAAATATCGGCCTAATATTATTCAATCTAACGACCAATTCAAAATGCCCGCGATTTTGTTTGAAAGTGAAAATATCGCCCGCAGTAGGTTTTCTCACCTAAACACTCGAAACGCGTTTTCAAAAGTCAAAAGAAAGTGCAAGGCTACATTGCTAGAAATCCAGTCCGATTCATTCGTGCCAGCGAGTGTGAAAAAAAAATCAAACCCCGCAAAAATAGAACAATCAAGCGTATGTGTGAAATTGGCAGTTTTAACACCTACCAGCCATATGCTATCGATTTGCTGCTAGATGGCCTGTCGGAACGAAGCGGTTCATATCCAAATTAGGACGCTATCCGTGCATGATGGCTGATTGCCTACAAACCTAAAAAAAAACCTCCCATAAACACATTCAATCGATGAATTTCTCTGCGTCAGGCAGCAAGTCTTGCATAATGTTGCGTCAAAATCACAGCAAGGTTTTCTGTGTGCACTGGGATCTGACAGGTAATCTGAACACTGTCTTCCGGGATAAAGGAATAGTAACATTCACGTTGTACCCTTCACTCGACTCACAGTCAGCAATTATTTCAATAATTTGAAAAGTTTCTCTTGTTGGAAAATTGGTTGATCAGAACTGCCACTACCGCACATACAATGTTGTGTTCAGTTTTTACTTCGTACGGATAGACATGTGCTGAGCCAGGTGACAGGTGCACATGAGAACCGGTGAAATGATTTAGAGCACCCTCACGGCGCGTTGAGTTTCTAAGTCACGCTAACTACTGGCAGGATGTGTTTCGTCCGTACTTTACGATGAGGGAAACATGTTTGAAGCAGTAACACGAATGTTGCCTTTTTGACATGACCCGGAGTGCTTCGATGAATGTTTTTCCTGGCACGGAAATTCAACAACTGTCAGTATCTGTAGCGGAATGTTCTTGACAGCTTAGAGATGTTCATTTAGTAAAATGAACAGATAGGATTTCAGTGGAAGGTATACACACATTTGATCACTTTTAGGTAAACAAAATGTTTGTTATTTGGGAAACAAGTATAAAATACCTACGGTAACCCGGTATAATACGGTAACCCGGTTTTACGGGAAGCAGATGAATTCAACTGGTCATTGCCTATAATGTCCCTGAAGCCAATGCGTTTTGGAATCTAACGGTGCCAACAGAATTCAAATCGGCCAATAATAGCCAGAGTTATAATCATTTGAATTTGGTGGGTACCCGGGTACCCTGTCGATCACTTAAAGGTGTCTTTTTTGTCGATCACATAAGGGTTAAATTCATCATTTTCTACTCGTACTGACTCATTCGAAATGACTACACCGAATCCATAATGTGACATTTTGAAAAACTGCGAAAATATGCTGGAAATTGATAAGAGGAATCAACATCACACCCTGTGTTCTCAAAGCTCTGGCAACCAGTGCAATGCATGAAGTAATTTTTTAATGAATCGTACTTTAGAACCAAAATTGAAAAAAAAAGTACAATTATTTTTCGAAACATACGTGCTGAAAAAAGTGAAACATGATGAAATTTCTATTAAAACATAGAGTAAACACATACATTAACTTACCAAAGCTCCACATTGAAATAAAGTTAAGTAAATCAAATCTATTCATTTTTATTAACATCACAAAATAACATAATATCTCTTTGTGTTTGTGGCACGTACCCAAGTAACTTCAAAGTGTTTCAAAATAAGTGATCATTATTACGAGTAAACAAAATTCAACTGGATTCGTGTGAAAAACTTAATAACAATGTGGCAATCGAATTATGTTGTATTACATGAGCTGTCGTTGGTTGTCAGAGTTCAGTATGACGTGAAAAGGTCTCTGGAATCGGTTTTCAAACTGCCAAAATCCCATGTATTATCTCAGATGCATAATTTAAAACGTATTAAAGACATTTTATGTTTCTACTCAAACACTCATTCGATAGTTTATGATTGAAATAAGAACTGACGTTTAAAAGTCACCAATATTTGTATTGGAAGGCTTAATATTTAGCTTGCTAATTATGCCCCAGACTCCCTTAACCATTAAAAAGGATTCCTATTTTGAGGCTTTATCAAGGGGCCGGACTTCCTGATCATTTGATCAGATTTCTTCAATTTGCATTCCGATCTTTCAAAAATATCAGCTGATGTAATAAAGATTTAAAATCTTTTTTGACAGTTTGATACAGGCCGCTGTTTTATTTCAGTGTGTTGAAATAAAAACAAACATTTTTTATTTGTTTTCATACGTCCGGGATTACACCTTATGAAAAGCTATTGTTTCACACGAGACTGTTCAGCTGGGTGCAACATATTATTTCTTCAAAGATTGCTTTTAAAACAAGTTTTAATTTTTTTTAGGAATGGTTTCGGCAATTCGACGTCGATCACGGTGGGATACTGCGACGGAACTTGTTACACCAGGACGATGTTTGTCAACACAATTCTTGGACTTTTCATCGTTTTTCCTAAGTTGTAAGACTTGCGTGAATTTAAGAACTTAACTTGTTTGAAAAACATTTCTCTCATTTTAAGACGACTGATTTTAATGCGAGCGATACCATGCTGCTGACAGGAGAATCACTTTGCAAAGTAAATGTGTACATTTTCGGTACGATTGCGGGAACGGCATTATTTGTGGTCTGTACTACAGAAAAAAAAACGCATAACGACAAATGCTTTTCCGATAGAAGAAGTCCTAATCACATAGGAGCAAGTTTGAAGATCAACTCGGTACAGTCGAATCTAGCTGACCAGATTAATCCTTCACCAGTTCAGGTAGAACTTCCTCATATGTCGAACCAAATTCTTGTAAAGCAATTCTCGAGTACGCTGAGGAGGTTGCTTAGAATTCCAACTGGATTTTTTTTAAAGATTCCTAATGGACTCAACCCAAACTCATTTTCAACACAAAAAATGAACCGGAGAGTAAGAAACCGAATAAAATTTATTAATTAATATTTGAATAATGTTTCCAATTCAGATTAATTTATCACTCCTCGTCCCAGTGCTTTACATTGTGCAGCTGAAAGCACGAAATCTTCAACTTCTTTCTCTGAGCTGTAATCATAAATTTCTGCTGGAATGGTAATGTGGTATTGACCAACGGTTTATCTTAAAATTGTATGGTCCCCGACATCTGAATGATGGACATCAGCGAAGACGAAACGGCCCCTCGATGATCTGTTGTGCGTCCCAAAGTTCATGATCCGCTCGGAAGGAGATAACTTCTGGAAGTTGTACTTATCTGACACCAATTCAATTTCACACTAGCAAACTGTTGTCTTTGTCGAGTCGAGCCATTTGGTGGCGCTTCGACTCTTTTTTATGTAGTACGGTTTAGTGAATTCCTCTTGCACAATGCCGATGTTGGTACGCAGTTCCTGAAAGCATTAATTGACAATGAAAACATAATCATCAGTCGGAGCGCCCACATTGGCCCACATTGATCGCATGTGTATGGCTTCTCACCCGTATGTAATTTCATATGTGCTTGGAGGCATATTTTTCTAGCAAATGTTGCCGGGGTACAAAGAATAAGACGATGTTGTTGATTATGCGTTATTTGGTGAAACTTCAAATTGACCCTGGCTTTGAATTCCTTACTACAGATTTCACATTTGAAACGATCCTGAGCCACCGAGTACGCTTTTACATGTTTTCGGAAGGAATCTCGCATTTCGAATGGTTTAGAACAAACCGGACATATGAAAGATCGTTTATCTTGATGTGAACGTTCGTGATCCGCTAATCTTCTCTTGTCCCTATATGTGCGACCACAGGTAGCACACTGGTATTTTGTCACCCGATACGGGTTTGACTGATGTCCTCTTAGAATCCGCATGCTTTTATATCGTCGGAGGCATACATCACAACGGAACTGATTGCTTTTATCATGATGGCTCAATAAGCTCTCTGGATAATGTACCTCGTTGGCATGCTTTTTCAACAGCTCATCGGTATCAAAGTGTACGTCTACTGTACGGTTGAATCACATTATTGTGGCTATCTTTATGTTGCAGTGTTCGCTCTAGCCTAAAGCTCACATCACATTGATCACACTGGAATTTGTTCTTGATGAACAGCAACGATTTATACTGCCGCCAAGCTTTTTTGTTAGTGTAACGTTGGAAGCATATATCACACTCGAATGGCTTTTCGGAAATCTTTTCTGGATCGGTACATCTTTCGCTCAAGTAAAAACTGCCAGAGTGTTCGTGAGCTTCTTTCATTGTATTTATCTTAAATCGACATCTGCAACATCGTTCCGGCGCAGTATTTTCCTTCTTTGACACTAATTTATCTTTAATATCACCCTCATTTTCGTGCATTAGTATATCAACGTTGAAAGTATCATAGTCTTCATCTTTATGCTCATCCAACGCCTGTACCTTCTCTCATTTTAAAATCTTTTTCGTTTTTAATGGAGTGTTTTATGTCCAGCACCAAATGTGTAGTGTTAAAAGGATCAGCATATACGCGACTACAAGGATCGATGTCTTCTTCATCGATAGCTAGTTCAGTTTTGATTTCGTCTTCCGTTAACATTGGTAATAGACTATCTTGCACTGAAAAGCTAAGAGCAGATTAATCATTGATATCAATACTTTAAAACCTTCGAAATACCTTGATTTAGATTTAGTTTCCAGTAATAGTAACTATTATTCGTGAACTGTTCACGAAATATAAGATGTTGGTACGCAGTCATTGACAATAAAAACATAATCATCAGTCGGAGCGCCCGCTGATATGATGGAGTTGTGACAACACATAGCTCGTCAAACCATCGAGTCAAATTCTTGTACCGTAAGGCGAACGTCAACAAGCTGTTTTGATTTATTAGCAGATGTCACATCTCCACCTCATTAGTAGGTGCCTCGACTAAATGATAATAAGAACCGCTGACAGAATTTGAATGACTGAAGTAAATGTACATATTGTTTTATAAGATAGCCCGATCAGTAGCCCAATCTTTTGCAAGGATTTGAAATCTTTTGAAGATTTTAAATTGATCAGATTGACCGACCCCTTGGGCTTTATACTTTTTTTTAAGGATGTGAATATTGTATGGAATAATTGCATGTACTGTAATCCACAAAGAAAAATTAAAATTACTGGCAACCATGACCGTTTTCTTCATGATGCACCAATACTATCATATGAGAGCAAAAAAGTGTTAGCACTACTACATACATGTAGAATACTAAGGATTCAAGGGAGTTTCACCTTAAAGCTAAAACTATGGGGCTTATTACGGTTTTCACCTTCACTATCACTTTCACTTCACTTACACATCACCTCACTTGTTTTGTGCTATTACTGGTATCACCGTGATCAAAAATGAACTCCGTGAAGTGGAAATCGTAGTCGCCCTGAAAAAATCTACGGTTGGCGTCACTTTTTTCGGTGGCCTGATGGTATCGTGGCAACCATAATAACACTGAGTTCATTCGAATCGTCACCTCGGATGAACTGTTCCATATTTTTTCACTTGAGTGACATTCGTAATAAGATTTTTTGTTTTCACTTCGTTTTCACCGTGAAGTGAAAACCGTAATAAGCCCCTCAAGCTTATTTCTCTGAACTTACTAAAGCCGTGTAAAGCACGCACACTATCGTGCCTATTGTCGTGTAAAAGTTGTTTGTTTTCCCACAGATAATCCAAAGTTTTCAATGTGGTTCGCGATAGGAAAGATCGGGGAGAGCTGTCAAGTTATGGTATGTTGAAAAGTTCAAATTATGGTAAAGATTCCAAGCCGGTTGTAGCTCTTGGGTGAGACGAAGCCTCAGCGACGGTGAACGATGGATGCAAATTCTGTGGTTCCCTGAACACAGCCGGATGGTGTGCTGTGATGTTTGTGGTGATTGGTATCATTTCAAGTGTGTGGGCGTGGATGAAAGCGTAAAAATCGTGGACTGGAACTGCAAGGATTGCGAAGCAAAAGATGCGGCACAGAGCACAGCTAGATCGTCGACGTCGACGGCACCAAATGACATCAATTCCACATCAAAGGGTGCATATCCGAAACAGTCGGATGAGCCGCAGGCCATGCAGAAGCATTTGGAGAATTTGATCCTGAATCATGTTTATATCATCTCGGGAGAGTGTACCAAGTGCGCCGTTTGCAGCAAGTCCTTAAATCCGTGAAATATTCTTTATGTGTGGAAGTGCAACACCAATTTCTTTTGGATCCTATCTCAGAAAGCATCCTATAGGAAATAGTTATGTTTGGGAGAATGTTGATAAGATATTGAAATAAAACTTACAATTACATCCATTTTGATAGTAATAAAAATTACAGATAATCTTCAACCGCAGCATCAAACTTGGTAGTTATGAATTTGCACAGATAGCAGAATACATGTTTTGACAGTAGCTCGTCGGATCTCGATCCCAATGTTATTGTGGAAAAAATGATGTGGAAAAGAGAAAGTGATCTCGCCTACTAGTAACGTGCGTTACTCGAGGTGCCTCAAAAGCAACTCTAAAATTGCTCGAGATGAAGAGCTGTCTTGCCCCTTGTAAAATACCCATTTTTCGATATCTGTTTTTAGTTGTGATATTGACTAATGAGCTTCAGCACAAACACAAGAGATCCAAGCAAATTTCAGACCACATCCTTCTTCCTTCTGGACCTACATCAACAATCAAAAGAGTTCTGCCAGAGTTTCCGGTGATTTTTCATACAAATCTCTTCCTCGTCCGTAACAGCTGACAATCTATTCGTAGAGTTTTTCCGTTCCGTACCCGACCACAACCCACCTGAGATGTTGCAGCAATACTTGAAAAGACGATATTCTGAAAGCTCTCAGCGCAGTCGATTCATCTAAAGGTCCAGGTCCCGATCCCATTCCGCCCGTCTCTGCCAAACAATGCACTCAGTCGATGTCTGTTCCCGTCGCATCGATTTTCAACCGATACTTAATCGAAGGAGTATTTCCGGATACTTGGAATCTGGCATCAATTACTCCAATCGACAAGGCCTAGCGAAAGTTTATGAGAGTCTATTGCACGACGTGCTGTAGCCTTCCTTGCAGGCTGCAATATCTGAACATCAACATGGTATCGTAAAAAAGCGGTCAACCACGTCGAACCTCATGACTTACATCCACACAGTGATCAATGAGCTGGAGAAGTGGTGTCAGGTTGACTTAATCTACGTTTACTTCTTGAAAGCGTTTGATAAGATGCCTCCCGAAACCATATATGTCTGGACTAGGTCGAACGTATTTGATATTCCTTCCGGCGTCTATCGGTCATCTTCATCAATGATATGTGCAATAGCCTCAAGTCTGGGAAACTGCTCTATGCAGATGACTTAAAGCTGTTTCGTGTGATTAAGTCACCTGTGGGTTGCGGTGCATTACAAGCTGATATTGAACGTGTTTTAACTTGGTGCAAAATGAACGGAATGCGGCAAAATGCGGAATCTTTTGACTACGGGCTGAACAATTTCCCATTCGAAAGAGTCACGTTGATCAAGGACCTTTGTGTCAAACTTGATGGTAAACTATGCTTTAACGAACACATCTCGATGACAACTGCGAAAACCAATGCGATGCTAGGTTTCCTATGCCGGAACACAGCCCATTTTAAAGGCGTACATGCACTGAAGGCCCAGTTCTGCGCTTAAGTTCGCAGAGTACTTGACTATGAAGTATTTAGAGAGTCCAAAAGCGCTTCATTAGGTATGTTCAACGCGACCTGCCATGGAACGACCTAGAAAACCTTTACGATCCGAACATCGATGCGCACTCCTCGATTTAAAGATTGGACTCGGAAAAAATGTGACACTTTGTTTTGGATGTAAGTTTTTATCGCGTGGGTAAAAATGTTTGAGTTAATACTAGTTTAGAGTGTTTCGTTCATGTGTGCAAAATTTTTTCGCGATTTGTCAAGCAGTTTTCAAGATGCATTCGAAACAAGAAGAGCTACGCCAGCAAATCTTGGGCGCGGTGATCGACAATCCTGGTCAGTCGCACAGATGGATCGGCAAAAGGCTTGGAATCCACCATTACACCGTGTTCCGCGTTGTGAAGATGTTCCAAGAGACTAAGACCATCGAGTGGCACGCTGGCAGCGACCGAAAACCGAAAACAGAATACCCAGAGAAGGCGCGGAAGATAAGGCAGTACATTAAGAATGACCCGAACCTTTCCACCCGAGACGTTGCCAAAATATTAGTTCGTCGAAGTGGTTCGTCCAGCAGACCATGAAGCGAGCTGGGCTACGTGTTTTTAAGGTCAGGAAGGTGCCAAACCGGACTGACAAGCAAAACACGGTGGCCAAATTGCCCTTCCTCCGCTCTCACCGTGGTCCCACGCCTGTAATGGGTTGGTACGAAGCGAAGGGCGTTAATATGGTCCCGAAGGAGGCCAACCCGCCAAATACACCAAAACTTCCGATCAAAAAGTTTTGGGCGATAATGAAGAAGAAGTTGAAGAAAAGCGGAAAAACATTCAGCTTTGGAGAAATTGTGTAAGGAAGATGGACAAAGCCTCGCCCAAGATCTCATAAGCAGTGTTAAGAGAAATGTACGAGCATTCAGCTTGGGGGAGAATATTCAATTAATAAATTATGCCAAAACATAGTTATGACATAGTTTTTTATTCCATGAAAATTTGAGAAGTATACGATTTGAAATGAATTTTTGGTGATCATTTTTGTTGGTCTCATTTTTTTCCGAGTCCAGTCTTTAGTCAAAAGTTGTTCAGTTTCAACGTGTTTAACTGCAACATCGACGGTAGCAGCCTTCTTCAAAGTGTGAGGTTATATGTACCTACTTGTCAGCTCCAAAATCGGCAACTGCTGTGGATCCCCAGGCATCGAATATATTACGGCCTGGATTTTTTGTTCTAGATAAAAAGTCTCGGAAAAGCGGAGTTTTGAGATACAGAGTTGGTTGTTGGATCATAGTTTCTCATTTCTTCTTCTCTTATTCGTCATTTTCTTTTTCTTCTTTTTCTTCTTCACTTCATATTGTTGTTTCTTCTTCGTCAATATCATCGGTGAATATGGTGTCGGGAGCCGGAGCGAGTTTTGGACGGTTATTTCCTTCTGGAGGAGAAGTGGTATGGCGTGCTAACAATTGTCGGCAAATCGGCTGGGGAAACTGCTGCGGCTTGGCAGTGACCTGGAAAGATTACCGATACAGTACCTGATGGTGATTTAAAAACCGGGGTACTAACCTGTGGGACGGAAGTGTTCCACTGTGCCAGCTGGTGATGAAACTAGTAAACATTGTTGGTGCTGAAACTAGTAAACATTGTGTCGACAACTCCGCTTTCGTAGGATGGGCATCGGAGGGCTACCCCTCCCTCCTGCCGGCTATCCCAATTTTCCGTAGTCGTGGGGTACTCGGCGTTCTTCTTAAAGTTGCCTATGCAGCCCAGTTTGGTGCAGGAATGCCATCAGTTTTGTCGTATTTCCTTCGCTATTATTCAGGTCATCTTGTAGGCTGGTAGATCTGACTATGTTTTCTTGGCATCCTGTCACGAACTTTGATTTCAGTTCCGCAGCACTCGTAGATGGGCGTTGTGTTCTTTTTCAATAGAAGGAATGTGTCAGCTGAGTGTGACCGATCCTGAGGCGTTTTAGTGCACGTTGGTCGGCTAAGATGGCCTGGTCCATCCACCTGCGTGTGTCGCACTTCACTTCGCTCAAATTTGCGTCTCTAACTTCGTACCACTGCTGGTCCCATCGGCGTCGTATCGCTTGTTTCACTGCTCGCAGTTCATCTTCACCGGAATAGGCATACCTACGGCAAGTTTTTCTTTAACCTCGTTCGCTATGTCGATCAGCCTGGGTGTTTCCATTGATCCCAGAATATCCCAGAATCTAACATGAATCCACTGGTTGCTTCGACTCTCCTGATTCTAAGGCCAGAAGACAACTGGCTCAATCCATGTAAATAACCATTTCGGCACTGACGTTCGGTATCGAAACCGTTCTCTTTATGGCGTACGCCTCTACCGAGAAAACGCAGCATGCTTTTGGCTGAACAAATCCGGCGGATCACCGGTTCGTACACTTCGCTTTACGTCCCGTACTATCGACGGTTTACGTGCGAGCCAGACAAGATCGCTCCGTCTCGTTAAATGGTCGACAGCGGGAAGTTCGGTACCCGTCACTTCAAGTACACGGTCAGATGCTCGCCGGATCAGTGGAAGGGTGTTGTTGGTTCAGCTTTTAGCTAGAATCCGGATAGCCATTCGTGCTACAGATTGAACTGCAAGGAACTCAAAGGGGAGTGTTCCAGCTTCAGCCATAACCGAGATAATTGGGCTGATCACAAACGCTCCGAAAGCGTACCGTATCATTTTTTGTACGCTGGGGCTGGGGTCTGTAGGGTCTCCGGTCCTCCTCGGCTAACTAGCCCAACACTGTACGTCAGCTTCGCAGTGACTACCGTTGAACCCACCTGCAGCAGGGTTGCCACGCGGGAGTTTCGCTCCGATCATCTGCAGAATCCGCAGTCGAGACTCGCATGCTTTCTTCACCGCTTTGCAGTGCGGCTTGAATGTCAACTTCAAAAGCATATCGACTCCGACGGGCAGCACACGCAAGATCGGCTGCATCGCAACGTATTAAGCTTATAGTGTCCACAGATGTCCAGTGAACGTTTTTAAAACTGTACAAATATGTGAAATTTTTTTACAACATTCACGTGTTGGCGGAGTACAGGTCTATTCAGCGAAACACCGGCAAATGATTTCGGATCGTATGTGAAGGAAATCACACGCGAGAACTTATAAACAACGAGTCTTTATTAGCGAGGTTTAATACACTTCCCACTTGGTAGTGAGCTTTCTATCGAATGGCGCGCACACGAAAATCAAGGTGCATGCGCACAGAAGGTACACACAGTAGGGCTGGGAAAATACACAAGGTATACTTACGAAGAAGTGAGCATTGTAACTTTTCACACTCCCTCTCAACTCTCTTCACTTGATCAGTCCTCATAGAGTCCGAGCACATCACAGAACTCTCGGTGCTTCACAGGACCTAACGACTTTGTCAAAATGTCGGCTTGCATCCGGTCTGTCGGACAGTAATCCAGTTGAACATCCCCACGAACACACAGCTCCTGTATAAGACGCTCCTTCGTATCGATACGTTTCGATCTTCTACTCACCCGTTCCGAACGTACTAATGCTAAACATCCTTGGTTATCCTCCATGACGGTTGAAGGCTGGTTTTGCGGTTCACCGAGTCACGAAGAAGTAGTCTGAGCTATAGCGCTTCCTGGCAAGCTTCACTGAGCGCTACACACTCTGCCTCCATCGACGATAAGGTCACGCATGATTATCGACGGCTGGTCCACATGATGCAACCTCCAACAAACTTGAACAGTATACCGGATGTTGATCGACGACTCTCAACATCACCGGCACGGTCAGCGTCCGAGAAGCCAATGAAGCTCTGTTTATTCACCAAGCTTCAACTGGTAGCACTTTTTAGCTTTCAGGTAGCGGAGCACACGCTTTGCCGCTGTTCAGTCACATTCACGAAGAGCACTGAATCTTCTTCCCAAGATCGCCGCACTTGCTGCAATGTCCGGCCACTACAGCCAAATAAAGCAATCCACCTACCAATCTATGGTAGTTAGTTGGATCTTTGAACGGTTCACTAGTTTTAACCATCTTCACATACCCGGGGTCCATGGGCGACTTGGCTGTTTTACACTGTTCCGTGCCAAACACTTTGAGAAACTTGTCAATGTAGTTGCGTAAGCCTAACTTGAACACGTTTTCATCACGCTTGACTTCTACTCCGAAGAAGTGCCGTACTTCTCCCAGAGACGTCAGTTCGAATTCGGATTTGAGCTTACCACAAAAGTCTCAATTTCCGGCTCGTCAGTAGATGCAATCAACAAATCGTTAACATACACTACCAGAAACATTTTCGCGTTCCAAATGTCTTTGACGTACAAGCACGGATCTGTTACAGCTGCTTTGAATCTATTCTTCACCAATGTTTCATCCAGTCGTCGGCTACACCATCGCACTGGCTGACGTAGTCCTTAGATGCTTCGTTGAAGACGGCACACCATGTGCTCCTTCCTGGGAACGACGAACCCTGGTGGCTGTCGCAAGTAAACCTCCTCCTTTAGTGAACCGTAGAGGTAGGCCGTCTTTACGTCCAGGTGACGTATGTACATGTTATTCTTCGCTGCCACCGTAGCAAGGCTCGAAATTTTGCTTGACACGTCACAGGCGCAAACACGTCATCAACGTCGACTCCAGATCGCTGGGCGAAACCCTGCGCCACCAGCCTGGGTCTATGCTTCACGACCACATTCTCTTCATTCCGTTTCTCCTTATACACCCATTTTGAACCGATTGCTTTTCTCCCTTCTGGTAGCTTAACCAGTTCCGATGTTTGATTTCGACGGTGAGACTTCATCTCTTCCATCATAGCTCCGCGCCATACACGAACTTTCCGGCCCTTCAACAGCACACGCCGCAAAACCTACGGCATACCCCAGGTCAAAATCTTCCAGATGTCCAGGCCGCCAAGATTCTGCCTTCCTGAACGACGAACGTTCGAGCTGGAACTTGCTTCATCTTCTTCAGCTTCATAAAAATCTTCGGACGAATCTTCAAACACCTCTCTCTCTTCATTGAAGAGGATCAGTTCAATGTATTTTTCATTTTCTTCACTCACTGTTTTACTTACTTTCTTCAGTATAGGAGCTGATAATTCAACCGACGACGAACCGTTATCCAACTCGATGAATCGAGCATCGAAGCTCACTGTAACCCGATCCGTATTCAGGTCCACGAAGCGGTACGCTTTCTGCTCCATCGCGTAGCCGTCGAACGTCAGCTTTGCTGTCCAGTTATTTACGCTTGGTATCTGGCACGTGCACATACCCGAATACCCGAAGATGGCTAAGATCTGGTTTCCGTCCCCACCAGAGCTCGTAAGAAATTTTCGGAATGGATCTCGACGGCAACTGGTTCCGGGATGTATGTGGCAGTTAGCATAGCCTCACTCCAGAAACGCTTCTCCATTCCAGCGTCACCCAACATACATGTTGCCATTTCCGTCAGTGACCTGTTTTTGCGTTCTGCTACTCCGTTTTGTTGAGGGGAGTAGGGGTAGTGAATTGCGGTTAGATACCCTCCTGCTTGTAGAAATTTCGCAGTTCTTTCTTGTTGAATTCTCCCACTCCATCGGATCGCACGGCACGTGGCTTGCGACCGAAATGATTTTCGACCCGTCGGACATAGATCCCTTTAGAATCTCAGCAACCACTGACTTCTGCTTTAGGAGGTAAGTTACCGTGAACCGACTGACATCATCAACAATGATCATGAAATATCGGTTTCCGCTGGGTGTGATGTTCTCCATCGGGCCACACCGGTCTGTATGGACGATATCTAACGGAAACCTGGCCGACTTTGATCATACACAAATCTCAATCCGCAATCAGCTTTACTTCAGCATTCGTTCAGCTGCAACCCAGTCGCGGTGACCAAGCCGTCTGTGCCATTCATGCTGGCAGTCTACTCTGTGCTGGCCGTCCTATGCAGCCAATGACGCTTCGGCCACGTTCAGGTAGTACAACCCGCCATAGCGAGATCCGATTTTAACCACTTCACCTTCACTGTTCACAATCTGACAACCTTCATTGTCAAACATAGCTTTATAGTTCTTTTGAGCTTCCCGACCGAGATTATGTTAGTGGATAGTCCAGGCACGAATTTCACTCCATTCACATCGATCTTCATGGCTTCACCAGAACTGTCAATGCCATACACGACACCACTTCCTTCATCCAGGATATGAGTTTTCTTCCCATCCGCCATGGTGATGAATCAACCCGCAATTTATGCGCACTAGCGCCACTATCTATCACCCAACTGCCCGAGTTTTCTTCTCCGACGGTGAAAACAACACCTCGCGAATCATTATGGGCAGCCTAAGCTTTATCGGATCCACCACCACTGGCACTGGGAATATCCCCTTCCTCCTTCTGTGTAGCTAAAAACTTCCGGCAGTTCCGCTTGCTATGGCCGGCTATCTTGCAGAAATGGCAAGTGTGGGAGTCACCGACCGACTTGCCGTCCGCGGAACGCATCGCTTTTCCGATCTTAACAGATTCACTTCCTCTACTTTCCAGCTGCCGATTGTACTGATCAACGAGCTTTGATTTGACAACATCAAGCGAGATGTCATCGTCTGACCGACTATCCAGAGCCGTAACTAATCCGTCGTACGAAGCCGGCAGACTCCGAAGCAGCATGGCGTCTTTATCCAAGTTAGTACCTGCAGCATCGAGACGATCGAACAAGCCATCGAAATCGCGCAAGTGATTTTCGACGTTGCCGTTTTCCGCGAGATTCGACGCACACAACTTCTTCAAGAGCGACACTCGGACCGATCGCGTCGTCTTTTGATGATAGATTTTAGGAGCACTGTACGTATCGCGTGCGGAAACACAGTTTCTCACTAGCGTCAACTGTCTGTTTTCGAGCAGCAAGATTATTGTCGCTTTCGCTTTTCCATGCTTCCTTTTCCACTGCTTTTCCATGCTTCGGTACGAGCCGCCACCGCGGGGGGAACATTTTCGATAACGGACCACAAATCATCGCGAGCCAAGAGCATTTCAAAACGCAACTTCCACGTCTGCCAGGTGCTGCCGTTTCGTTTGGGGATCGAAAACTTCGTATCGCCTATCTTCACTAACACTTTTCTTCACGGGGTAAACAAAACAAGAAGACACTGCCCGACTTCTCACTGGTAAACTGTTCTTGTTTTGTTTTTCACAATCTCAATGGCGGCGTGCTCACTCTCACCAACACTTTTCCGTCGTTCACA
>JASCZW010014902.1:0-21817 GCA_034211315.2 Aedes japonicus
ACGAGCGAGTTACGGCCGTTGTGCATTGTTGGGATCGAACCGGTCAGCCGAGAGTATATTTATGGTGAGCAAAGCTTCAGAAAAAAAATCAGCGAAATTCGTGACGATTAGGGGATGATTCAAAGCCTCACTGTTACAAGAGTGCCGAAATATTGTATGTTGACTCCCGTGGAGAGATTTAGGAATAAAAGGTGCAACGGTCAAAAAATTATCAAACATGAATAAGTGCACACTGATTAATTTATTATATAAATCTCGAGTAACTCATGTTAAGGGCCTATAAGCCATTTGTTAACAATGGCTTTAAATGTCGATTTCTCTGGAAGCTTAAATCACTTTCGTGAACTGAAATCAATTGTGTGTGTAAACGCCGCATCCCAAGCAACACCAAACTGACCTCTTTGGTTGCAGTAACTTGATTGTGACTTAATTGAGCTACATGCAACTAACTTCAACATATTTGCAACTAGTATGCTGCTAGGGATTACAGTTAAGTATGGTTAACCTGTTTGGATACTGAAATATAATGGTGATCAATATAAGGCCTATAGAACCATGTACATAACCGCACGACAGCGTAGTTTTAGAGTGGTTATCTCAGTGTAAAATGAAGGAAACGATAAATGTCAAATCGCAATCACAGCAACAACTGAATTACTTCCGTAGTAATGGAAGTGTCCAATTTCAGGTTGACAAGTATAATTTAAAATCGGATCCGTTTTCGCTATGTTAGGGCCAAGGAATCAATTTTCCTTCGAACACCGTGAAAAACTAGCAGCAATAGAGCAGGCCGATTTAGAGTTGCCTCAACCATTTGTCAAAAATAAAATGTTGCGAATTTATTTGTTGACAACTGAGATCAAATTGTGGTTTTTGTTTCAATGTGTGAATTGAGAATCATTTTCAGGCCAAAATATTATCTTATTGAGTCAAAATATCTGTACTTCGTAATATTTGAAAATCAGGCTAAAGACTGGACTCGGAAAAACTGAGACACACAAAAATGATCACTAAAAATTCATTTTAAATCGGATACTTCTCAAATTTCCAGGGATTAAATAACTATATACTAACTATGTTTTGGCATAATTTATTAATTGAATTTCCTCCCCCAAGCTGAATGCTCGTACATTTTTCATAACACTGCTCATGAGATCTTGGGCGAGGCTTTGTCCATCTTCCTTACACAATTTCTCCCAGTTTTTCCTCAAAGCTTCATTGATTTTGAATGTTTTTCCGCTTTTCTTCAATTTCTTCTTCATTATCGCCCAAAACTTTTCGATCGGACGAAGTTCTGGTGTATTTGGCGGGTTCGCCTCCTTCGGGACCACATTAACGCCGCTTCGTACCAATCCATTACAGGCTTGGCGTAATGGCACGAAGCGAGATCCGAAGCGTGGAGCCACCGTGAAAGCGGAGGAAGGGCAGCAAGCGCGTCTGCAAGCATTCCTCTCGATAAATCTGCCCGTTTATGGTGCCGGTTATAACGAACGGCTTGCTGTACCGTCCGCACTCGCAGATCGCCTGCCACAACAGGTACTTCTTCGCGTATTTGTCCATCTTTCTCTTCCGGAACTTTCCCGGAACCTCCATGCGGGACGTACCGACAAAAAACTCGGGGCCGGGGATTTGTTTGGTGTCCGCCTTGATATATGCCTCGTCGTCCATGACGAGACAGCCTGGCTTGACCAGCCACTCACGGTACAGTTTCCGCGCACGCAATTTGGCTACCGTGTTTTGCTTGTCAGTCCGGTTTGGCGCCTTCCTGATTTTAAAAACACGTAGCCCAGCCTGCTTTATGGTCTGCTGGACGAACCACTTCGACGAATTGACCTTTTTGGCCACGTTTAGGGTGGAAGGGTTCGGGTTATTCTTAAAGTACTGCCATATCTTCCGCGCCTTCTCTGGGTATTCCGTTTTCGGTTTTCGGCCGCTTTCAGCGCGCCGCTCGATGGTCTTCGTCTCTTGGAACACCTTCACAACGCGGGACACGATGAAATGGTGGATTCCAAGCCTTTTGCCGATCCATCTATGCGACTGACCAGGATTATAGATCACCGCACTCAAGATTTACTGGCGAAGCTCTTCTTGTTTCGAATATATCTTGAAAACTACTTGACGATAGATTGCGATAAAATTTTGCACACATAAACATGACACTCTAAACTAGTGTTACCCAAAATTTCAATTTTTACTCATGCGATAAAAAGTTACACCCAAAACAAAGTGTCGCATTTTTTCCGAGTCCAATGTTTATGATAATCAAAAATAATAATTGCAAGCCGTAAACCTCGCTTTTTTTTTTTTCCAACAGTCGATCTATTTCCTACCCTGTTTAAGTTGCAGCAAACCAAAGTTGCGTATTGCTTTTGTTGGCGAGTTGTTCAGAAATCGTTCCCTTAGTTAGTGCTCTAGTTAAACAATTTGTGATTCGTTTAAATTTGTCTGTTCAGTGATTTTAGAATATAACACTAGGCATAAAAGAGCCTGCTAGAGTTAAGTAGTTGCCTCGATTCTCACTTACGGCGCCACAAGCGCAAAAAAAAGGGTCACGTGAAGTGACTTGTATTGTTAATCTATATCTATATATATAAAAATGGATTTCTGTTTGTCTGTCTGTCTGAACCTCATAGGCTCTAAAACTACAGAACCGATCAGCGTGAAATTTTGTTTTAAGAAGTTTTTGGGGCCGAGAAAGGTTCTTATGATGGTTTGAAACCCCTCCCTTATCTGGAAAGGGAGGCTCCCATACAAATGAATCACTCTTTTCTACATAACTCAACAACTAATCAAGTAAAAGAACCCAAATTTAGCATGCAGAAGTTTTTGGAGGCAAAACATGTTTCTATGGTAGTTTGAGACCCCTCCTCTCTCTTAAAAGGGAGGCTCCCATACATATGAATCAGAAGTTTCTGCATATCTCAAGAACTAATCAAGCAAATGGAACCAAATTTAGCATGTGGGGTTTTCTGTAGACAAAAAATGTTTCTATGGTGGTTTGAGACCCCTCCTCTCTCCTAGAAGGAGGGCTGTCATACAAATGAAACTGAAATTTCTGCATAACTCTAGATCTAATAAAGCAAATGGAACCAAATTTGGCTTGCGGGGATTTTAAAAGCAATAAATGTTTCCACAACAGTTTGAGACCCCTCCTCTCTCTCTGGTAGGGAAGGGAGGGGGCGGGGGGCTCTTATACAAATGAAACACAAGTTTCTGCATTACTCGAGAACTAATCAAGTAAATAGAACCAAATTTGGCAAGTGGAGGTTTTTGACGGCAAGAAATGTTTCTAAGGTGACTCGACACCCCTCCGCTCTCTGTAAGAGGGGGGCTCTCATACAAATGAAACACAAATTTGTGCATAGCTCGAGAACTAATCAAGCATATGAAACCAAATTTGGCATGTGGAGGTTTTTGGAGGAGAGAAATGTTTCTTTGGTAGTTTGAAACTCCTCCGCCATCTGGAAGGGGGCGAGAGGGGGGTTTCCATACAAAAGTAACACAAATTTCTGCATAACTCGAGAACTAATCAAGTAAATAAAACCACAATTGGCAGGTCGAGGTATTTGAAGGCAAAACATGTTTCTATTGTGGTTTGAGAACAGAAAAAGGGGCCTTTCATACAAATGAAACACGAATTTCTGCATAACTCGAGAACAAATCAAGCAAATGGAACCAAATTTTGCATCTAGAGGTTTTTGAAGGAAATAAATGTTTCTAAGGTAGTTTGGGACCCCTCCGCCTTCTGGAAGGGGAGACTCCCACAAAAATGAAACATAATGTTTAGCATAACTAGAGAACCAATGAAGGAAATGAAACCAAATTTGGTATGTGGAGGTTTATGGAGGCAATAAATGTTTCTATGGCAGTTCAATACCCCTCCCCATTTGAAGGTGGAGGCGGGGCTTCCATACAGATTAAACGCAACTTTCTGCATAACTCGAGAAATATTCAAGTAAATGAAACCACATTAAGCATATGGGGGTTTTTGGAGGCAAGATTTCTATATACATAAAAATGAATTTCTGTCTTCCTGTCTGTCAGACCCTTATAGACTCGGAAAGCTCTGAACCGACCAACGTGAAAATTTGTATGAAGGAGTTTTTGGGGCCGGGGAAGGTTCTTATGATTGTTTGAGACACCTATTTTCTCGGGCAGTGGGGCTCTCATATAAATGAGACACACATTTCTTCATAACTCAAGAACTAATCAAGTAAATCGAATCAAATTTGGCATGTGAGAGGTTTTGAAGGCAAGAAGGTTTCTATGGTGGTTCAAGACCCCTCCTTTTTCTGAAAGGGGGAGGGTGCTTTCATTGAACTGAAACTCAATTTGTGTATAACTCGAGAACTAATCAAGCAAATGGAACCAAATTTGGCATGTGGGGAGTTTTGAAAGCAATGATTGTATGGTGGTTTGAGAAACCAACCCGCTTTGGAAGGGAGGACTCCCATACAAATGAAACACAAATTTCTACCAAAAATGAGAACAATCCAGGTTACTTAAACACAAAACGTGTATATCTCGGGTAAGAAGCATGTTTTGATAGAAGTTTGAACCCCCGCTTTTTAAAAATAAAACTCATTTTGAAAAAAAAAACCATAAACGTCCCAATTATATAATTAATTTTATTTCATTTAGTTGCAAGCGTAGCAGCGCACGCACCGGGTTCAGCTAGTAATCTAGTAAAAATTATCAGTTCACTAAACTTGTTGTATTCCATCGTAGCTCTATAAATTGTTAAAGTCAGAATTGTGAACTACAATTTATGCAATTTGATGCATTTTTATGCAAAATTGATGCAAAATTAAAGCCATTTGTTGGTTCTTTTTATTAAAAATCTGTTTGCGCTAAGCCTAGCATCTAAAAAAAATGCAGGCTATTTTTCATATGTTAAGATAGGTCTGTCTAGACAAAAATGCAGGCGGAGACCCCGGGTGAACTGTTAGCAGAGCCACAAATTAAATGGTCTAGCCGTGATCAATCAAAAAGAAAGTCGGCGAAGAAAATCGATAAGCGACGGAAGTGCCTTTTAAAATGTTACGCGAGATTTCAAAGCAGTTGTTTAATCAATCGTCATCTACATTCAGAAGAAATCTGCTGAAATGAAAGGTTCCCCGACACCTTGTAGTAATCTGAGAGAGGGTTGTATAGATTGGATTTTCTTCTAGTTCGGATCAACCATATTAGGAGCAGTGAGCAGCACCGAAACATTTTTTGGTGCATCAAACTAATGCTTACAGGCTGTGCTAATTAAATTTTCGATCGTGTGAGATCACTTATCGATATAAAAATATTGAAAATAACAGTGTGTCTCACAATAGGTGTAACCTTTTTTCAGTCTTGGTTTATTTCAGATGGGTAATTTTAACAGCGGAATTGATAATACCCGTTTTGAGTGCATTCTTTTGACAGCCTATCGCTGAAGATAAATAAGCGATTCCGTTTGCTTAGATTTATCAGCTACCATGGAAGCCGTACGGGAGCAAGTTTTTAAATTACATTTTAGCCTTTAAGTAGTTCGGAGTGAGTAAGCGTTTTGTTTTTCGTACCTTGAAATGGTTCAAGAGGACTGAAAATGTCCATATTCAACATAAAGGCGCAGCTAGACGAACTGCGAGAACGAAGAAAAAGATCAAATGTGTGAGGGAACGAATAAGACGTAATCCGGCCGTATCTGGCCGCAAATTGAGCAAACAATTTCAAATGCCCCCTACTTCTATGACAGTTTCCTTAGACATGATCAACGGGTTCATAGATTGACGGAGCGTTAAAAGTAAGCCAGGGTCCAACGGAGCAGATATCTTTTGGTTCGGCATGGTGACTGCGGGATTTTATTTTCGGATGAAAAGCTTTTCCTCCTTCAGGAAAGTCATAATCAACAAAATCATAGTGTGTACGGCAAAAGTCTTGCCAATATTTCAAGAGATAAACTAGCTGTAGAACGCTATCTGAATGTATCGAAAATCACGGTACGGGGTGCCGTTTCATGAAAAGGAAAAAATTCTTCTTCTTTTTATAGAACCTAACGTAAAAATCAACACTGAATATTATACCGAGCAGGTTTTAAAGAACCCTCTGCATTCTCATGCTTCAACGCTGTATGGGAATACACCATATTGTTTCCAACAGGACTTAGCTCCAGCCCACAAGGCAAAGAAGTCACAAACGTGGTGCGCGGAAAATATTCTCGATTTCATCACCAGCAATGAATGCCCTGCATCTTCGCTGGATCTTAACCTACTTGACTACTTTGTTTGAGGTTATATGCTTCAACATATAGATCCTACTAGAGGGCTTACTTTTGATCGGTTCAGGAAACATTTGGTTGATATTTGGGACCAAATTCCGCAGGTAATCGTGCGTGACAACTCCGATGGGCTTACAAAGCGTTTGCGCAAAGTTATCAAGGAAAAGGGTGAGAGAATCGAATTGAATTAATATGGTTTATTTCTATAACATGTATCTCATAGTGGAATTAAATGGAATTTGCTCGCGATTACTAGGGAAAATTTAAAAAAGTGTTTCAAGGTTTAATTTTTTATTTTTTTAAAAAGTTTCCCTAGTTTTTTTTTAAAAAGTTTCCTAATTTCCCAATAACATGTATCTTTCAAACGAAAAATAAATGCTATTATTTGATTGATTTGTTTTACTGTAATCCCATTTTGTATTAGTGACACCTATTGTAAGACACCCTGTATATATGAGATGTCTTTGCAAGGCCTTTGAATTATATTTGCTCTTTTGTGAACAAAATCATGCTATCAAGAACAGCTAATGAACTTTCCGCCTGTTAACCGGAACTAAATCATGTGTATCAAGTACACGCATCTCTGTTTTTCGTTAGTTCTATTGATTGAGGATGCACTGTAACGCATGTGTTATTATTAAGTATTGAATAGATCTGTGCACCGCAACGCCACGCCACAGCCACCAACGATTTTATTGCGCCGCCGCCGCCACTATTTTCGACTGGTGCGCTTCTGCATTTGTTTTTGCCCGTGCCGCCGGGCAATTTGAGGCGCACCGATGAAATTTTTCACCGTGTATGTATCTCTTTAGTAATGTTCATTAACCCTTTAGAAATCTGATTTTATAACAAATTATGACATCTCGATGCGATGTGCCATCCAAAGGTTGAGCGAGATCCAATGAGGTCTATACAGGTGGCGAAGAGCAGGGTGTTTGTCGGTATTAGTAACGAAATATATGTAAACAATCCTTGATTTCGGGTAGTGACGTAGAACTCCAAAAACAAGCGAATGATAACAAAGCAAGTTAAGTTTTTTTCCGCATTCTTTTAGTGCACATAGAGGCATTTTTCATCCGAAACCTTTTAAAAACTATATCAATAACCGAAAATAAACATTCCATCTTGTGGTTTGCTGCTTTTGTAAATGGTTGTTTTTGGAGATCTACGTCACGCATGTTTACAAAAAACAGGCTGTGCATCATCTCATAAACACAATGACAATATTTTGCATTAAACTAATACAATTTAACCACTTCTTCTCCACCTGCATAGACCTCATTGAGCGTGATCAGCTTTGTCGTTTCGTTCAAGCAACTGCCATTTTCGTGTTTTGACTCTCAGCAATTTCACGAGTGAGTTTGAATTTAATAATTATAAAATGTCGCCTCGAATGACAAGAACATTTCCACCACGAGTGTACATATTGATACCACAAACAATGGTAATCGAACCAGCGATGTGTTAAAAAAAATTGGTGCACTAAAATATGTCACAAATGGTTTTACTCGTCACCTGCTTCCTGACAAAGTGTTTTGCAATGTATGTCTAATCTTAGCAAAACAAAAGAATGTTAATTTGCAAAAAGACAGGGATCGAGATATTGAGAACGATCCTGTAATCGATACGCCGTTGACGTTCGGCAAATAAACTTTATTTATAATGAAATTGATGAATTTTCATAAGAATTTCCGTCGTTGGGAAAACATTGTTTTCATTTGTGCGTGACAAATCTCGAATCAAATAACTTGGTTAACCAAGGGGCAAGACAGCGCCTTGACACAAGCAATTTCAGAGTTGCTTTTGAGGTACCTCGAGTAACTCACGTTGCTCAGCAAGCGAGCATTGTTTTCTTGTTTTCTCTCTTCTTTTCACAGCAGCTGCCGTACAAACCGCTCACTAGTACATGAGCTCTCGTGTATGCACCATTTTCAGTGTGTTTATTTTTTTTCTATTTAAGTCTGATTTAGAAAATACCATATATTCCCTAAAACTACGTATCTGTTCGTATAATTTCATATCGCATTTATAACGATTAGTTTTGACTTTTGTTTTTTAGAAAAGTTATTTCCATGGCTCAATTTAAGTCATACTTTGAATAAACCCACCGGTTTAAGTTTGACCTGCTTTTTGATATTCCAGCATAGCAGGAGAAGAGACAAACGAGCTCAGCAAGTTTTATTCCGACTAAACCGTCCAGCTTCTTAGAATCAATGCTTACCAAATAACCATTTGATAATTTTACAATACAAAACTGTCATTGGACTTCAGTTAAGACATCCGTATCACGTATCGCATATTAAATATGTAAATAGAATCCTCATCCGCAAACTTTTGAAACCCTGGTACCTGATAATAACCGATAAATATTGATTCAATTTTAAGTTGTATAGAGTTACTCCCGAGTTACTTGGTGCATCCAAGCAACTCAGAGTAGAACTATCTCACCCCTACTGGCTTACCACTGAATTAACCGGTAAGTCTGTGCACAGTGGATTCTTTTTTAAACATGATTAAAGTAATGTTTGAATATGGATATTTCGGCCACTTCACGGCTCTTAATTTTAACTTTTTTATGATTGATTTAATATTTGAATGAATTTTAATGCAATTTGGATATTTTTTAGATTTTGTTTTAAGGTTTTGAAACATTTAGTTTCTTACATTTTTTAAGATATTTAGATTTTAGGATTTTAATATATTTAGATTTTTTAATATTTAGATTTTAGGATTTTTATATTTTTGAATATTTAGATTTTTAGATTTCAGATCTTGAGATTTTTAAAATTCTAGATTTTTGGATTTTGGTAATTTGAAATTTAAGATTTTAGAATTTTAGATTTTTAGATTTTTAGATTTTAGGGTTTTAATATTTCAAATGTTTAGATTTTTAGATTTCAGATTTCAAGATTTGAGAATTTTTAGATTTTTAGAATTGATATTTTGAGATTTAAGATTTTTAGATTTTTCGATTTTTAGATTTTTAGATTTGTAAATTGTTAGATTTTTCGATTTTTAGATTTTCAAATTTTTCGATATTTTGATTTTTTGATTTTTTTATTTTTCGATTCTTCGGTTTCAGAATTGTTTTATTATTAGATTTTCAGATTTTTAGATTTTTATATACTTAGATTTTTAGATTTTTAGATATTTAGATTTATAGATTTTTGGATATTTAGATTTTAGGATTTTAAGATTTTCAGATTTCTAGATTTCAAGATTCATGGATTTTTAGATTTTTAGTTTAATTTTTTTTTAGATATTTAGATTTTTAAATTTTTATGATTTTAAAATTTTTTTTTGGATTTTTAGATTTATAGATATTTAATTTTGATATTAATTTTGATTTTTATGTTACGAGAGTGTTCTATTCTACGGAAAATTAAAATCAGGGTACAAATTTAATAAAATGTATAATCAAAACTCTTTAATCTTCTTTTTGTTGTAATAAGTCTTCATTAAAATATTATTTATTGAATATATCATCATTCGTTCAAAATAGATTCCCCGTGACATTTCCACCAGCACTGAAAACTTGACTCGTTATCTTCGTGAAGATTTGAAGTAAATTATTTTCGTAAACGACAATTACGAAATGTGCTGCGCATCTCTTGGCAATTGAACTCTGAACGCTGAAAAAATAGATATTATAACATAAATACATTCAAGACAAGGAATCAAAACGATAAACCTAATTGCATAGTAATGACAACTTTATTCTATTTGGTTATTACTTATATTTGCGCTTTTGAAACTGGTTAAGTTTAGTAATAAAGCCATAAGCCGAATTCTCCGTTAACTCGTCATGAACAATTTCTATAATGTTAAGTGTCATATCTTTGTACACACATATACATATACACATATGCTCACGTCAATTCATCGACCTGAATCATATAACGCTATGGATATTCGGGCCTTCTATCAAAATATAAGAGTTGGAGTTATCCTATACTGCCGTTCTATGCATAATTGTCCCATGTTCTATGGGGTTCCCTATATACATGGGACAGTTATGCTTATAACGGCAGTATAGTCTTTACAGTGCACAAGGGCCGAACATTTAAGCATAAGGAACTGTTGAGGGGATAACTTATACCCGCGCCGATCCACGCCGCCGCCGCCAAGGACGACCGCAGCGTGACGCCGGTTGCGCCGCCGCCGCCGTTCAAAATTACCATACACGCCACCGCCGATTCAACATAGATCGGCGCACAGGTCTAGTATTGAAACAATGGTCAAGATACCAAGATTTTTGTTCATGGTGTGTATTTGTAAAATAAATAATGATTTGGTTGAAAATTTTGTTGACTATTTCGGAACGATTTTTTCCCATGTTTTGAAGGTTTAAGCTTCAGTTCATGTTTTTAATTTCAAATCCTTTTGGCTTGAAAAATTTCAAATGACCCAGAAATTAAGAATCGATCTTAAGAAAGCTGAAACGAAGACAGTTTACCTCAATACAATTCATACTTCTTCATCAAATCTCAAACCGCCAAAAGTTTCCAATGATGATAAGACAAATATACAGCTTGTTGAGTTGACAATTATTTCAGTCATAAAAACACATCATCGAAAGTCACAGCTCACTCCATGCGCAGCACATTGTCCAAGACTTTGTCAAAACCGTCACAACCCCTACGAGAAATGGACCAGATTTTTTTTTCTATTTTTCTGACGACTCTCTCACTCAACTTCGAGGGAAATAAAAATAAAACCAATTATGTTGAATGGGTCCAGATGGACGTGTGTCTATTTTTGATTTATTAAAAACTCTTTTCACACCACCACGCTTCCCTCCGCAGACTGCCGATGAGTGCGGTCCCCACTGAATTTTCCTCGGTTTTCTCCATTCCGTAGGTAAACACTAAACTAGTGCGTTCCATCGTCATCAGCCGTCGTCAGCCGACTCATGGCCTTTTCCCTCTCATATAAGAAGTGTCTTCGCGTTTTCGGGGACTCCTCGTTCCGTCACTTTCACCGCCGCCGACCAACCACCAATCCAATCCCTCAACGGCCACGCAGCCAAAGACAAGCAGTCAGCGGGTGTGAGTAATGGTTGTTATTAGAATAAATATTGACTCTTCCTAATAACTTACTAATAAACATGTAACCGTATACCTAAGCACCATTAGCCTGGTTGATGTCAGACCGCTTCTACATATATGCCTATATGTGGCCCAGCTCAGTGCCTCTTCTCTTTCTCTGTCTGGTCCATACATAGTTTTTCCGAAAATTTGCACCAACAATCACCGCCATTGACGGCACTGTTTTTGGCACATTACACTCTGCCGGGAGCAGAAATCGCCCATTGAACCATCGGGACGACGCCACCTTGTTGACGTATGCGGCGACGAACGAGTTTCGCAATCTACGCAACGGATGGTCATCAGCGCAGATCGTCAATCGTCAAATGAACGACCGCCTCGGCGGCTCCCACCAGCATCCAGAACGGAAACGATTCGTTTCCGACAGTTTGACTCCGATAGGTTTGCAATGTTTTTCACGAGCATGCGACGACATTGCGTAAAACGACCCGGGCTGACCTTGAGTGTGTGTGTGTGTTCGTTCATTCATAGATTCAGCTCACTTCAGCTCAAGCCCATCATAACTGTCAGCACTTGCCACTGAGTGGATTGTGAATGAGATTGTCGATTTCGCATTGACATTTGACGATGCAAATCTGCTCAAGTCATTTTGGAAGAAACGGATCGAGAGCTGATATCTGATTTAGCACGGCGAGAGGGCACATCAAGTTGTCGTTTGTTCCGCGGTGAAGTGCATAGGCTTGGCGGGCGTCTGCATATGCAATTAAATCACCAACACTCCCACTACAACTGCACCGCGAAATGAGCGCCTGGCGTCCGTCGTCGCCCGAAAGGTTATTGCATTAGTCAGAATTAGAAAGATATCCAAACTAATTCTCAATGACTGGCTGGCTGCTTGGCCGTTCTTCACTCGTGTTTACTATTCCTGATCAAAGTCCCCGTCTCAGCCGAAAGTGGATACTTGCCAGGTTCTGCACATGACTAAGTGATGGAAATTGGCAGTGACCACGTTCTTGCGAGGAACGTACACGAGAAAATGGCCCAACCTATGTCTGACTTGAGTTTCTATTTCAGTGCACTTTCAAATCGGTTCATACCAGAAATAGAGAGGAATCTTCCGCCATGTTTCGTCACTGGAGCGATGTCGTAACTTTGTGACAGGTTAACTATTCACTGCCGTGGAGCTTGATCGTCGATGATTCACATTTTCATCGAATGCTAATCGTGCCATGGTCGATTCGCAAATCAGGAATTCAATGCTGATATCATGGTCGCACGTGTCATCACGATCGCACTTCTACCAGTCTGTTGCTGAGGTAGGATGATGTGTAAACTTCGCGGTTGTCGATTTTATTTGTACGAACGGTTCAATTACACAGATGATCGATTTCTGCTTTGATCGGTCCCACACGCTCTCCGGTCGTGGTGCTGGCTGTGTCACATTTTTCGGTCTATTGAGCTTGATGTTTTGGGTTTTTCAATTCACGGGATGCAATTTGGTTGAGTTGAATTGAACACACAGTGTCGTGGTTGTTTTTTTTTGCTGCGGAGGAGTACAGGCTGTGGCAGAAAATAATGCGAAAATGTTCAAACTTGAGTATTGTGTTAATTTGTGTAGCTAGTGAAAAATTTCTGTCAAAAGTGTATTTGTTTATATTTACTTTCAAGTGCAGCATCCAAACATTCTATTTGTTTTATTGCAAATTCGTCAAAATGTTCGCGCTCACTTGATCACCAGTTTGGTGCTCGCCCAGAAGAAGCCGAAAGAGATTGCCAAGGTGGTATTGTGCCATTTGGCAACAGTTTACCGCATAAAAAAGTCCTTGCAGGGTCCTAAGCAGCGGAAGCCGAGATCAAATTGGTCCGTGCAAAAATTGCTCGCAACCCGGTGCGTTCCATGAGAAAACTTGCAAAGGAAGCCAATATTTCGGAGAAATCCATGCGGAGAATCATCAAAAAAGACCTGCATGCATCTTCCGGAGCCAGAGTGAAACGCCACTTGATTGCGGACCGGGTCAAGGAACTACGAGTGACTCGTTCCAAGAGATTGCTTTCCTTGTTGAAGAAGGAAAAAATGATAATTCTGTTCTCCGACGTAAAGCTTTTCAGCATCGATGCTGTGACCAACAGCCACACGGACCGGTTCATTTCACCGAGAAAATATAGAACGTTCCGGAAAAAGTGGAATTCAAATTTCAAACCAAACATCCGGCTGGTGTCATAATGTTTGGCTTGGTGGCGTCCAACGGTTTGAAAATACCGCCTGGTTTCATTGATGCTGGAGTTAAAATCAATACCGAAGTGTATATCGGTATTTTAAAGGACCAAGTGCTTCCCTGAGTGAAAGCCAACTTCTCCGAGGACCAAAACGTTGTCCTATAGCATAATGGAGCGCCGTGTCACACGTCTAATCGAACCCAACAATGGTTGAACGATAACATGAGATTTGGCCGAAGGATTTGTGGCCCCCTAGCAGTCCAGATCTTAATCCGTTGGATTATTCGATTTGGGCATATGTTTAAGCACGAGTCTACAAAACATCACACCCTAGTGTGAAAACCCTGAAGTCAACCATAACATGGACATGGCAGTCAATGTTGGAGGAGTACGTCCGAAACACATGCTCTGGCTTCCAGCGTCGACTCGAGGATGCTATTAATAAAAATGGAGGACACATTGAATAAATTTGTTTAAAAGGACTTTATAAAGATAATTGCACTCGAAAATATTGATATTATTGCTTGAATTAGTCGAAAAAGGGAATTGCAAGAAATAGAACAAATTTTCGCATTATTTTCTGCCGCACCCTGTATAATAGAATTTTGGCTGGTGGATGCGTTTCTCTTTTCCACATTGGGTGTCATTTCAAAATTTTGAAAAATGAGAGCGTTGTCTTATCTTAACTTGAAGGAAAATTTTCAAGGAATCGAATGAACGTGAACTCATTGGCCGCACGGAACTGCTTGGGGAACAAATAAGCTCATTTTTCCCTGGTTCCCCTAAAATTTCATTGTTGTTCAGAAATTTCTTTGCTCGGTGTGACTCAAGATCAACAAAATGATGCTAGTCCTATGTAAAATTTTCAGGAGAATCGATTGAAGTAGAGATCGTTCACTGCACGGCTCTGTGAATGAAGATATGGCTGATTTTACCCAGATTCCCCTAATATTTGCATGTTTTCGCCTTGTCTGGGATGCAGCAGCCAAGGGAACGGAATTTCTCTGAACAGCGTACCCTTGAAAAGTCCAGACTTCCTGGTTGAGCGAAAGGTGGAAATCAGCGGTGACATCATGCAAATGTTTCTCCAGTACTTCATTCGTCAGGAAGACCAATTGTTCCAGAAGTTCCTGTTCCGCAGCAGTCCATTCGAGGCCATTCAGGTGTTCGTGTTAGAAGTCGGTAGATTCGGGTCTACTTGCTCGCCAAGCCAGGCGCAGTTCATAAAAAAAACCTCAATGCCATGGAGCACGAACATCAGTATTCACGGGCCGCTAAGACGATCACTAAGAAGCATTACGTTGATGACTACCTGCATAGCTTTGATTCAGAGCAAGAAGCCCTCGAAGTTGCGCTTGAGGTGGCTTTAGTTCACGCCAAAGCAGGATCCACCATTCGAAATTGATTGTCAAATTCCCAAGAAGTTCTTCGACGGGGAAGGAGCAACCAAGCGCCGAAGGAGCAACCCAGCGCGTAGTCGGAATGCAATGGGAACCACAACAGGATCAGTTCTCTTATACATTTGACTTAAATGTAGAAACCATGCCGGTAACAAAACGGAATATTCTTCACTGCGTAATGCTGCGTAAGATTCTCGAAAACTGGCAGAAGTGGAGTGCTGTGCTGCTAGGGCTGAACCAGGTCCGTATAAGTCGACCCTACTTCGCGGGCTTAACATCGGAAGAGATAGGTCCGTTTGAACTTCATGTCTTCACGGATGCGAGCGAGAATGCGGACGCTCGCGTAGCGTATTTCAGAGCAGTAATGTGGACAAGTTTACTGTTCGTTGGTGATGGACAAAGCGAAAGTCATTCCTTCAAAGGCATTATCAGTACCACGCTTGGAGCTTCCTGGGAATGAGGTTGGCTAAATTTATTCGTGATAACCACTCTCTGAGTATAAGTAGGAGATTCATGTGGACTGATTCGACAACGGTCCTAGCGTGGATTAAATCCGATCACCAGAGATATCGACAGTTTGTTGCCTTTATAGTTGGAGAGATACTGTCGAAAACTGAGGCAGCCGAGTGGAAGTATGCACCGTCGAAGAAGAATGCCGCTATCCAAGCAACAAAGTGGGCAAGGGTCCCTGCTTTGAAAAGAACAGTTCGTGGTTCCGGAAACCGGATTTCCTTTACCTTCCGGAGCTACAGTGGCCGAAAGACGTACCAGAAGAGAAAGATGAAAGCTACGAAGAATTAAGACCAAGCATGGTACACCGATAAGCCGTCGAAAATCAGCTGCTGGACTTAAGCAGCTTTTCCAAGTGGGAGCGCCTAATAAGATGCGTGGGATATGTGAAACGTTTCATTGATAATTCACGTCATCGCCGCCTAATTCATCCACGGAAGTTTGGTAGAGGTCTACTTCAAGACAACTGGAAGTGGGCTGAGAACTACGTGTGTTCATCGATGCAAGCGGAAGCTTGTAGACATGAGGTGGCAATCCCTAAGAATGGAGGCAACGGTTCGAAGAAAACGATGGATAAAACCAGCAAAGTCTACAAACTTTCACCATTTTTGGATGAATATGGGGTTATGCGCGTGGACAGCCGTTTGAGTGCGGCACCGTACACGACCTACAACTTAAAGTTAAGGAGCGGAATCTATCGGGAACTCGCGACCTTCGACATTCGTTCCCCTAGAAGCTGGGGATCAAGAATCACTCACCCCCATCCACTACATTCTCCTGAGTTCCAACGGGGTTGTTCAACCTCCCAAGGCTTTGGCGATCGTGCTACTAGGACCAACTGGGATTTGACCAGGTAGCTAGTAGACCAGTTTTGGACAAGGTGGATCCGGGAGTACTTGCCCACCATTGCCTACCGTTCGAAATGGCACAGCGAAGCAGAACCATTAAAGATCGGGGATCTTGTGGTAATACCCAAGTAGCACACTACGATCATAATTAGTTGTAGTAACTTGATTACAACTTAGCAAGTCATATTTATGTTATCTCAACTGAATGGCAACAAGTGTGCTACTAGGGTAGTAGACGAGGGAACTCGTAATGGCTGAGTCCGAGGCTGAATTGTGTCTGTCGTGTCAGGACGCGATGGAAGGTCACGTCAAGCTGTTGTGAAAACTTCAAGCGGATTGCTACAACGGCCGGTTTCGAAGTTGACAATGCTGGCTGTGGAGACAGTTGGTAAAGCGGAATCGGAAGTTCAGCGTTACAGGTCGGGGGATGTTGCGCACGCAGCCATCGACCGGGTAGCATCTTGGCCGACACAGCTACCAGCTCTACGCACATGACATTCAGGGACGGATTATGACGGATGGTGGAAGGAAATAAGTGAATAGAAAAATAGGATAACGAAAACAACAAGAAGAAGAAAAGGTCCGAACATGAGAAAGACAGTGATTGCATTAAAAATTATTAGTTTTTAGTTGTAGTTTTCTTTATATAACTTAAATTCTACTGTTGGATTTGTTACTACAGGAAACCGAATTGTAAGTTAATCAATATTTGAATCGAATGAGAACTGATAACAATAAATTGAATTCCAGCTTTAAGATACGGCAAACTAACCTCAACGCCTTTCTTTGAAGAGATTTCGACCTCAAAGAACAAAGTAAGTGAAGGTCCATTAATTATGTCACACAGTGAGGGGGGAAGGGGACCATTGGGAAAACGTGACGATCCATAAAAAAAATTAGGGTCCATACAAAAAGTGTGACAAGGGGGGGGGGGGCGGTTTATAAAAAGTCATTTTTGCCTGACGTAATTAATGGACGTTCCCTAAAGCTAGTTTGTCAGAAGCAGATAATTTCTCTCATGCGAAGCTCTAGGAGTGGACGGTAATTTATTGCAAGAACGATTAGAAATGAAGAGAAAGGGTTTTGATAGTTCCGTATAGGGTAACGGCAGGCTTTGAAATTGAAAGATACAAGTATCCGATCAGGCACATTACCCTTTACCATGCTACCCAATGCTGGTTCCTACTCAGAGCAGTGTAATCAAATAATAACTTCATCCCTCGTGCAATTTTATTTTAAAATCATATATTGAGTACTTTTTCAAATAGTATCTGATTTTGTAGACAAAGAGGAACAGTAAGATTCAATCGTACATTTCTTAAAACTCTCAGCCCCCTCACAGAAAGTGGCATCACCACCGTTACACTTTTTTTTAAAAACACTTTTTTTAAATACTTTTACGAGCATATTAGTAGAACGGTTGTAATTAGAAACTAGGAAAATTTAAGTTAATGCTTCACTTGATCACTTTTTCTAAAAAAAATAAAAAAGACTGAAACACTTGCGAACAAATTCCGTTAAATTCGACTACAGTAAGTACAGGGTCTTTATTCCTGAGCCTAAGAGAGTTTGAAGTTAATTATATTTATTAGTGAAAACTATTTCAAGACCCCTTGACAATCTTAAAAAATCTGGGAGTTACGAAATAACTTGTTATCATTGTGGAAACAATTTTCATTCTAAAAACTCGCTTCAAAGAACATATCGCAGAAGTCACAAAAGCAAACAAAGATACCCAAAAAGGAAACATACACAATTTCAAATTGAAAGTAGCTGAACACAAATTTTAAGACATATATCACAACCCCTCGTAAACTTAATGTAGCAAAAAGCGTAGAAATTTACGTTCACAATTTAAAAAAAAAAACGTTATAAAAAAACAAGGAAACGGGTATTTGTGGTTGTTTAAATATAAACCAAAAACCACCCCAAAAACAACATACTACACAAGACAATAACAGTGAACTACCTTGGCTTTTGCACAAATTACGTAACGCAAAAAAAACAGATTTTTACCCCCTGCCCCCCCCCCTTATGTAACAAAAAGTAACACGTGACCAGACCCCCCCCCCTTTAATTACGTAACGCTCACGGGCGAGTCCCTCCTATTTCTTAATTGTGATAAAATTATCACAAAAACTTATTGTTGTTGTTTTTTTTACGTTTAATTCTCATTTGGGTAACTTGAAATTAGTAAAAATTGCAAACATTAGTCAACTAATTTCATTTGAGTAACTACCCATGTAGCACACTACGACCTTTATTAGTTGTAGTAACTTGATTAAGACTTAGCAAGTCATATTTATGTTATCTCAACCGAATGGCAACAAGTGTGCTACTAGGGTAAAAGCTATTATAAAGATTACGATAAACATTGCACTCATTGTACTGCATTTATTCAGGTTACTGGATGTTCTTAACACTGTTACAGATATTAGTTCAACAAATTTACTCAAACGTCCTTAAATTATTTAAAGTATCGCAAAAAAGTTCAAAGTTCTATTCATATCACTTAAATCTAGTTTAAAGATTGCAACAGTATTTTATGCAATGCATAATATTAACCTAATGAAATTATTATAATCTAATAATAATTAATTACATTTTTTTATATACTAAACAGAGTTTTACTTTTGATCCGTGCTGTGCATGCATAAGGGCGCGCTGTGTACGACTAATTCATGACGGCAGAAACATAGAACAACAGACGCAGTTAGGGCATCTTCAACGGTGATCCAAATCGTGGATGGGATTTATTTTTTTATACCAAACGCAAAAACATCGCTGCACCGGTGTTGTAAATGTTTTTTAATACTGGATCT
Organism: Aedes japonicus; assembly: GCA_034211315.2. Classification (NCBI taxonomy): domain Eukaryota; kingdom Metazoa; phylum Arthropoda; class Insecta; order Diptera; family Culicidae; genus Aedes; species Aedes japonicus. Next base: position 19,096 of record JASCZW010014902.1, read on the forward strand.
ATTTTGCATCATTTTAAAACTGGGATTTGTTTTGAACAAGAAAAATACTGTTCCAAAACACTGCACGCTAATTGATAGTACCAATTATTGACTAAAATTTAAGCTTTTACTAAACAATAACTCAATTTTATTTAGTATATTCTGAGGTATACTTATGGGCCGAATAGTAACCGTGTTTGCGAAAAGTAACCGGGTTTTCTTTTCATTCTTAAGTAACGCTTGTCATAGTTTTTTTTTACAGCCACTGCATTTTCCGGTTTTCGATTGCATTTTCTGGATCGAAATGCGGAGGTTCGTTCCGAGATTCCGAATAGTATTTCGATTGCTCGGAAATGAAAAGTAATGAAGTCTTCAAAGTAAACAATTTGTTTATTGATAGTTTGGTCATGATAAGCACTTGCAAATAGTTGACTCTAGATGTCGCATTATGTCCAGGAACACCTCCAAAGTGCTTCTCGTTGTAGGTTTGCGTGTCGCTAAAGTACTCCTGGAACAGCTTCTGATGACCGGAACGGTCAAGGTTCGCTGATGCAAATCAGGTATAAAGTGGATCTAAAAATAGTCCGCCTCTGAAGATGCCATAACAAGTGCATTTGATGTAGGCTACACGCAGAGGAATATTGGGTGATTGGACGCAATAATAAGAATCAACAATTCTTGTATATTAAATCAATCCACACATTGTTCTAGTTTTTAATGCAATAATATTTTTGAAACTATACATTTTTTTTATCGAATCCTCTTTTTTTTAGTCAATTAATTAAAATTTCTAACAGAATAATTTTGTGAATCAACAATAAAAAAAAAACTTAATTTTCAATTCATCCGCTTTATTCAAATTAATGCAAAGGTGCATTGTTTCCAAAAATCTTGTTTTTTGATTCAACACAACTTTTAGAACCAAAAAAAAAATGTTGGTTCAAAAATAAAATCGGTATTGTTTTAATATATAAAAATTATGGGTAAGCCGTGATTCAACAATAACATTTGTTGAATCTTTACAAAACAATAGATTTCAACGTGAAATTTTTTTGATTGTGGAAAATTGCACCAATTGGTGATGCAAATCGTCATTCGATACCTTTCGTTTAGTAGATCACCTTTAAATAGTGCGTCTCCATTTATCGAAGCTTTAGAATTTGGTTGGAAATTAAGAGATAGACTTAATCCATTTTTCTTAAAATTTCAGGTTTTTTGCACCACTTGGTCATAAAAGTATTTCTATTATGGAAACCCTCATAAAAAACACATGTGATTGGCCATCAAAGGAACCAAAATTTAAAACCATGGCGATAATTGATGCAGTATTCCAGCTATGGCAAACGAGATTAATAATACAAAAACAAAGTTTTGGCCAAGGTTTTGGCTCAGTATCGATATTTTCCTTCAAAGTCCAAGTCGAGCACTCGGCACTGAAGAAGTCTGTAAGTAGCAGACGAAATAGACCTATCTGTCAAAAGATAAGCTCATAGTGAAATTAAAAGGAATTTGCTCGCGATTACTAGCGAAAATTTAAAAAAGTGTTTCATAGGTTTAATTTTTTATTTTTTTAAAAAGTGATCAAATGAAGTGTTAAGTTTTAAATTCTCCTAGTTTCCCAATCACAATCGTTCTACTAATACGCTCAAATAAGTTTTTTTTTTTTAAAAAGTGTTTAAAAAAAAGTTAAAATGGATTGAAAGATTTCATTTGACGTATTGAAAGTGGGGTTTTCTCAGTACTTTTAAACGTAGTTCTTAACTAGTATAAATTAACCCTTTTCTACTTGCTACTTGCTACTTTACTTGGCGCACAGGAAATTTTATTGATGCAAATTGGTTATTCACTTTTAATTTTTTTTTCAAATTGTTTATTTTGTTACGTAACGATTTTAAAACACCCCCCTCCCTCCCCCATATGTCACAATAAGGAACGGTTGCTCAACCCCCCCCCCCCTTCTATTCATGCGTTACGTAATTTGCGCACAAAGTTACTAAATTGATACTCATACACACTTAAAAATTATGAATTTTACACGAGACGTAAATCATGTTTGTAAAAAGTCAGAGAACGTAAAGTCGGGGAATGTAATAGTCGGGGAACGTAAAGAACGTGTAAAATTATGTCTCCTGAAACTGACACATACGGAATTTGACGAAAAATGTGTTTGATTGAATTTATTTTCTCATCTCTTTCAACTCATTCTTTTGTATTAAAGGACGCTTGCATGTGTCGGTCTCAGGAGACAGAAATTTACATGACATTTTGGTAGTGTGGCTGCTTAAAAACATTTTCTACCTACATAACATAGTTACACAACACACGAACCAACAACAATTGACAACCTACCGATCAAGTAGGAATTTATAGTTTTTAAGATACCAAAAACACAAAACAAGTTCACATAATAGACACATCTCTTAGGTAGAATGAACAAAAACACCGCACACATTTTAGGTACACAAAAACCTACATATAAATGCTAGACCTACTGCGATGGTCTTTTCCAGTCGAACACTCACAGACGAAATAGGTATATCTGTCAAAAGATAAGTTTTCTGAAGTGGAATTTCACGGATTTTGTTCGCTTTTACTAAAATGTAATCAAGTAAAGTGTTAGTTAAAATTTTCCTAGTTTTTCAATCACCATCATGTTAGAGAAATGTTATTTCTTATTTGGTGGCCCTAGTTTGCATGAGAGTGCTAAGCGTATCAAGAATTGTTCGTCTTTCTTTGTTTACAT